>RJWJ010000881.1:65808-166635 GCA_004363605.1 Indri indri
AAATGATACTCTATAAGAAAGACACCTGCACCCGAATGTTTATAGCAGCACAATTCACAATTGCAAAGATGTGGAAACAACCCAAGTGTCCATCAATACATGAGTGGATTAATAAAATGTGGTATATGTATACCATGGAGTACTATTCAGCTTTAAGAAACAATGGTGATATAGCACCTCTTGTATACTCCTGGATAGAACTGGAATGCATTCTGCTAAGTGAAGTATCCCAAGAATGGAAAAACAAGCACCACATGTACTCACCACCAAATTAGTATTAACCGATCAACCCATAAGTGTACATATAAGAATAACATCTATTGGATGTCGGGGAGGGGCGGACAGGACGGGTGTTTGCATACACAAAGAGTGCAATGTGCACCATCTGAGAGATGGACATGCTTGAAACTTGGACTCAGCGGGGAGGGGGGTAAGGGCAACATACGTAACCTAAACATCTGTACCCCCATAATATGCTGAAATAAATAAAAAAAAAAAGTTGCGAAATTCCCTTTAAATACTGCTTTAGCTGCATCTCATAAATTTTGATGTATTATGTTTTCATTATTATTTTATTTGAATCTTTTCTAATTTCCTTTCTGATTTCTTCTTTGACCATGGGTTATTTATAAGTGTGTTGTTTCAAATATTAAAGTTTTCCTAGTGATCTTATATGTATTGATTTTTAATTTAATTCCATTTTTGTCAGAGAACATACTATATTACTTCAGTCATTTTAAATGTAACGGGATTTGTATAATGGCCAGACTTGTATAACGGTCTATTTTAGTGAATGTGCCATGTGCACTTGAAAAGAGGTGTAGTCTGCAGTTGTTGGGTATAGTGCTCTGTAAGTATCAATTAAGGCCAGGTGTTTGACAGTGTCATTCAGGTCAACACTGAACAATACTGTCAGTATGGATTTGCTGATTTATTTTTTTGTCTAGTTGTATCAGTTGCTGATAGGGTAGTATTTGAGTCTCCAACTATGATCATGCAATCGTCTATTTTTCCCTTTAAATTCTATCAAATTTTGTTTCATGTTTTTTAAACCTCTGTTATTAGATACAAACACATTTATGATTATTATGTCTCCCTGATGAATTTACTCATTTATCATTATGAAATGTCCCTATTTATCTCTGCTAATGCTCTTTGTCTTGAAGTCTATTTTACCTGATATTAATGTTTTTACTCTATCCTTGTTATGTTTATTGTTTACATAGTATGTTTTTCCATTCATTTACTTTCGATCTAGCTACATCTTTTTTTTTTTTTCTTGAGATGGGATGTTGGGCCCTTCCAATGAATTTTTTATTTAACATATTATATTTTTTTAGTTCTAGAATTTTCATTTGGTTCCTTTTATAGTTTTTATTTCCCTGCTGATATTTATTATCTTTTCATTCATTGTGAACATATTTTTATTTATGCTCTTGAGCACAATTATAATAGCAGCTCTAAAATCCTTAACTGCTACTTCTAACACCTGGGTCATCTCAGGATTGGTCCACATTGATTGTCTTTTCTCTTGAGAATGGGTCACTTTGTTTGGTTCTTCATATGTTAAAAAATTTTGGACTGGACATGGTGAATATTGTGTTGTAGAGACTTTGGATTCTAAAATATTTCTCTTAAAAATGTTGATTTTTTTTTCTTTATGACACTATTAACTTGATTGTACTCAAGCTGCAAATTCTGACTCCTGAGCAGCAACTCGATTTTCAAATAAGTTATTTCAGTCTTAGATGAAATCCGTCCTGTGCATCGATGGTTCAGGGGCCAGTCAGAAACTTGAGAAGAATTTATACAGAGAATTAGAGATCAGAGATTTCCCCTCTCTTCATTTTTCTTGGACTCCCCACTCACTTTCCAAAGCTTGTGACTGTCCTAAGCTCTGCCCTTGGGCTCTTCAGACCATAAAGACTCCACGTTTTGTAGCAAAATTTTAGCCAGACCACATGGCACCCACTTTGGCTTTCTCTCTGGCTAAAAGTCATAAAAATATGTAACTCCCCCTGTGCTGATCCTTTTTGCCAAGTAGCAGCTTTCCCCCAGTATCTTTCCTTTTATTTTCACTCTTCAGTGCCTTCAGATAATGGTTTGGGGTTTTTTGTTGTTGTTGTTTGTTTGCCATTTATATTATGCCATAGTTTATAGTATGAACCAAAGAAATGTAACCCATTCCCAAGAGAAATGACGATAAATAGAGACCAATCCTCTGTGGGACGGTTGGGTCCTACAGGAGCTACTAAACCATAACATAAGCAGAATTCTCTCCTTGTCCTTTGATTATTAATATAACATAAAAGTTAATTATGCTAAAATGTATACTTAAAATGATTAAAATCATAAATTTTATATCTATTTCACTATCATAAAAATGTTAAAGTAATTATGCTACCTAAATATCTAACTTTTAGAAAAGACATTTTTTTTTTTTTTTTTGAGACAGAGTCTCACTGAGTTGCCCGGGCTAGAGTGCTGTGGCGTCATCCTAGCTCACAGCAACCTCAAACTCCTGGGCTCAAGCGATCCTCCTGCCTCAGCCTCCCGAGTAGCTGGGACTGCAGGCATGCGCCACCATGCCCGGCCAATTTTTTCTATATATTTTTAGTTGTCCGATTAATTTCTTTCTATTTTTTTAGTAGAGACGGGGTCTCGCTCTTGCTCAGGCTGGTTTTGAACTCCTGAGCTCAAACAATCCGCCCGCCTCAGCCTCCCAGAGTGCTGGGATTACAGGCGTGAGCTACCGCACCCGGCTAGAAAAGACATTTTAAGTTGGAAAAAAATGTAGTATGCCCAAACAATGTTTCGGTAATTTCATATGCAAATGAAAAATGTTTTTGCAGAGCCACTATAAAAAAAAGACTATATTGATGGTTTTCTAGAACAGCAAAGTACAAAACATAATATCATTGAGAGAAACAAGAAGAGGAACAAGGTATTCTAAAGACAAATTGGAGGGGCTTGTCCTTCATCTGGAGAAAGGATTCTATCTATGCATTCTAGGCCAGTGCTTCTGCAACTGATGTGTATATGAATCACCTGAGGATCTTGCAGTGCTTGGCCTTAAGAAGATCCTAGGATCTTTTACTTACACATGAAACGTCGTGATTTGTAACAAACCTATGACTTATATTTTACTTGCATTTTAATTATCTTAAATAATAGATGATGCTGAATGTGTGGGAGTGAGAGACAGGTGGAGAATGATGGGTCTCTCCTTGGGTGGGTAGCCCTGGTTCCATTTAAATGGGCATCTCATGTGAAGAGTGCCTCTTCAATGATAACATTAACAAAACATCACTCTAAAAGCACACACACACAAAAGAGTAACAATGTAAACCAAATTCATGAACGGTTTACAGGATTTTTAATGAATATCTCAATGCAAAAATACTTATACCCTCCTCCGCCATACACCTCTCTTGGCTAAATCCCAGTGTACCCGGTTGTCCTACAGAAGGGCTGGAAAATCAGTGTTTCCTATTTTGTGTCCAAGGCAGACATCATTAATTGATTATGATCCACTTCCTTGCTGAATCTAGCTAGATTCAGAATCTGTCTGAAAATAAGATGTAGGGTCAGCACAGAAGTCGATATCTATCTGCCCTACTATCTTAGAGTTTTTCTACCACAAGATGGATAGAAGCCAGGAATCCTCCTCTCTATTTAGGCAAAGACCTAAATAAAGAACCCAATCAAAGGAGTTTGGGTAAACACGCCTCAGTTCATTTTCCCTACAATCACTAAATTACATCCAACTAACAAGGACTCGTGTGAACAAAAGTGGAGAAATGGTCTCAGAAAACACTTCCAATTGCCTATCACTTTCTTGACATGTTTTGGGGAGCAGAGCTTACTGCATGCTCATTCCCTATGACAGCGTATCCACTTTTATTTATAGTGCCTCACCTGACACTTAATGCAGACCCCACCACCTGCATAGATGCCTTGGATATCCAAGCTTGCCTGCTGCTGCTCAACATCCGGATCATAGTAACAGTCAGTGGCATGGCCATGGCAGTTGCATGCTGAAAAGAGCATACTAAGTCAATAATCCATCATTACTACGAGACACTTAGTAAATTCCTCTACATATTACTACTATTCATTGAGCTATGAAAAGTCTATTCTGGAACACCCAGGACACTCTTAGTGGAAAATTTTAGGGATTTTTACAGAAAAACCAACATAGAACAATACGTAATTTATAGCTCCTCTCATTAATTAATTGATATTAAATGAGAGCAGTTTCTTTTTAAATAATAAGATATATAATTATAAAAAATTAAAATACATCAAAATGGCAATTCAACTTCATGCACAAAGAGAATATTATTATTACTACTATTACTGCTACTCATAATAACAGAGTTCTTGACACTGTGAAAAGTGTTTTACATGAATTATCTCATTTAATCTGCATGGTAACTCTCTAAAGTAGGTGCCATGATCCCCATAGCCCAGACGGAAAGCTAAGGCTCAGAGAGGTTAAGGAACATGCCCATAATTACACAGCTCACAACTAAAAGAGGCAGAATTCAACCTGCCTTTGTTTGACTCTAGAACCTATACTTAGCCAATACTCTAAACCTTTCATCTCAACACTATATAGTGATCAGTTGGGAATAATCTTAATGTCTAATTATAGGGGAATGGCTAAGCAAGGAACAGTATCTTGCTTGACTGTGTGTTCTATGACGTGTTTTGTTTACAATACAGCCTAGTCCCCAGCACACAGTGGGTACTCAAAATTGTTGAATTGACTTGAATCCATAGGATGACAATACCCTGTTCCATCAAAAGTGATGTCAAAAAGCTTTCAATAATTTGGAAAAATATGGGGAAAATATCTAAAAATATCGAGTGAAAAAGATCAGGATATAAAATTAGATAGATAATATAATCTTGAGTATTTAAAATATGCATAAAAATGCTAAAATATCTAACAAAATACTATAGTGGCTCTCTGCTATGGTCTCAAAGTTTGTGTCCCCCTAAAATTTGTATGTTGAAACCTAATCACCAATGATGTGATGTTATTAGGAGATGGGGCTCTGGGAGGTGATAGGTGTCCTTATAAAAGAGCCCCAGAGAGCAGCCTTGCCCCTTCCACCATGTGAGGGCACAGCAGAAGGTGTCATCTATAAATCAGAAAGCAGGCTCTCATCAAACACCGAATCTGCTAGCACCTGGATCTTGGACTTCCCAGCCTCCAGAACTCTGAGAAATAGATTTCTATTGTTAGCTACACAGTGTACAGTATTTGGGTACAGTGGCCAAACAGACAAAGACATTCTGTTTGGGTAGTAAAATTATTGGTGATTTTACTTTATTTTTTGTAATCTCCTAGTTATCTATAAGTAGTAGATAATACTTCTAAAATTGCAAAATTTAATTTAAAACCCATTTGGGATTTTCATCATTGCCTGGATGAAAAAGATTTAACATGAGTAAAATTCTTACTCTTTCTTACTTAGGCAGAATATACATTCATTGCATTCCAATTAGATCAAATTTCCCAATTTGATCACTATACAGTGTTGAGATGAAAGGTTTAGAGTATTGGCTAAGTATAGGTTCTAGAGTCAAACAAAGGCAGGTTGAATTCTGCCTCTTTTAGTTGTGAGCTGTGTAACTATGGGCATGTTCCTTAACCTCTCTGAGCCTTAGCTTTCCATCTGGGCTATGGGGATCATGGCACCTACTTTAGAGAGTTACCATGCAGATTAAATGAGATAATTCATGTAAAACATTTTTCAAAGTGTATCAAGAACTCTGTTATTATGGGTAGCAGTCAGTAATAGTAGTGGGGAAAGTAATTTATAAGTTTTAATCAAATTCTCCGGTGAATATTATAGGGAAGAAGACTGAATTTGAAATTATACAAATTACACTGTAACTCGTAAAACAGGCTGAGCACTTTTTTATTTTCATTTCCTCTTTGGGGCCATGATAAAAAAAAATTCAAGGCATTTATATTTACTATATCAGTTATTTCTCAAGAAGTCTGTTTTTTTTTTTCAAATTGCATATTTCAAATGGAATTTAATGGATTCTAATAGGTCTGACTTCCATGCACCACTTTTGTAATTTTTAACCATTTTGATAAGTTTTAAAAGGTTAAAAACTTATGAAAGGAAATTTAAAATTTTTTTCATGTAGGTTGTAGTGAAGCATGACATTCACTGACAGGTTCCAGTGGTCCCCGACCTTTTAGGCACCAGGGGCCATTTTCATGGAGGACAATTTTTTCACAGACCAGGGAGAGGTGGGGGATGGTTTTGGGATGATTCAAGTGCGTGATATTTATTGTGCACTTTATTTCTATTATTATTACTTTGTAATATATAATGAAATAATTATACACCTCACCATAGGTTAGAGACCCCTGTAAAAAAATAATTAAGTTGTGAATGTTGGAGCTCATGTGGTAACAGTTATTCAGTCAAAATATCCTGAACCAGTGCCTGAAAGCAGTAGAAGAAATAACCCCTGATTGTTACCTTTCCCTCTTTCTGGTACGCTTATTCTGGGTAAGTCATTGAGAAGGAAACTGCTCGCTCTGACTATAAAGCGAGAGCAGCCATTCTAGTGACACCCCTGGCCTTAGGGATATGCCCGACCATTCACCTTAGGCAGCATCGACACCTCCCCACAACGGTAGCATCTCTCAAAACACTCTTGGAACTCCTCATTGGACATGGCTTTTGCATACGTTTATTGGCCATAAGAGATCATCAGTCTTATCTCTCAATAGTTAAAAAAAAAATTGGTCAAAAAAGTATAAAGTACAGGTTATTACCCACCTAGTTCAACAAATCTGGATCCAAATGCCTTTTGGCAATTTCAAAAAAGCAAATCCATCTTCAAATGCTAAGAATATTCAGAAAAATGGGGCACGGTCTCTAAAAGCCAGTAACTTAAAAGTCACAAAAATGTTTTTGGCTATCGGAATAAATATGTGGCTTTTCAAGAAGATTGGCTTAGAAGAAAATCTCCTGTCAGATGTCCTAGGGCTTGTTGGTTTAAAACAACAGTTTTCTTACTTTATATCACACCCATGAGTTGAAAGCAGCCTCCTGCCTTTTTTCCTTCCTTCTTTTGTCCCTCCGTCTTCTTCAATCCTACTCAATCCTGCCACATGACTCCGCCCATCCCTCCCTACTCCCTCAACGCTCCCAGCTCTCTGTTTAGACATCAAATTCACCACCTTCTCCAGACCTCAGTCCTCAAATAAGAGTCCTATCCAGTGTCACATCCGAGGAGACAGTGAAGGGGTTACAATTTTAGAGTGGCTGCATCATATTTAAGATTGCTAAAAAGAGAGGCCAACGCATCAAAGCACTCAGCCCAATCCTTGTATGCATGGATGCTTCATGCACATTCGTCGTTATATTGTTGTTATTCTTCTTCTTGTATTTCTATCTGAATTTAAAGGAGGGCATTTTTCCCTCTAGTCTGCGAGTTTTTTATGACAACAGACAAACCTGAGTCCCTAAGACTGACGTGACCCCAACGTCTTCAGGAGCTCGGGGAAAACAGCCTCAGTCCCCAGGGAGAGAGGGGAGAAGGCCTTGCTCGGGGCCCCGTCCCGGTCCGGCCTCGGCCCACACCCACCTTCGCACACATGGCTCTGTTCCTGCGCGGGCTGCCAGCGCCTCTGATTGTACCCTGCACAGCAGCGGTCGCACGTCTCCCCGCAGGTGTGGTGCTGGCATTCGCACCGAAACCTGGGCATGTGGGCAAAGCGATCTCAGTTACTGAAAAGTTCTGATGAAGATCAATTGATCCTGTGTGAAAAACGGACACATGAACTCGTTCCTTACGGTCATCCGTGGTGCCAATCATCGAGGAATTATGAGAACACAGCACCTTGCGCATATTATTTCAAGTCTCCCATATCCTGCTTGTTGTCTCTGTTCTAGAGATGGTGAAACCAAGAGTCAGAGGTGTTAAGATACTTGCCAGGTGGTGATAAATGGAGAGACAGATTTCAAACCCAAGTTTGACTCTGAAGTCCCCGGGCTCTTTGCTTTATGCGAAATGGACAAATGAGCATAGCAAGTGCAGCGTTGACTGTGATGTTTAAGTATCGCATCTTCACAAGGACCTGGAGCCCCGCGAGAAAGGTCTGCTCGTGTTTCTTACTCTCAACCTGTGGCCATGCCCCGAGACTGACTGAATTCAACAGACAGCGACGAATAAGATCCCAGAGGACTCTGCTCCCGAAGGCTGTGCCAGCTCCGTAGTGGGGCCAAAAGCAGAGTCACTCAGCAAGGCAAAGGGTTAAAAATCTAAGTTCAAAGAAGTATATACAAAATGGAATTGCTATGGCCTTAGCATTGGATTGCAACTCGCAGCTTTGAGTTCCTCTTCGTCTGTGCTTGAAAGAGGATCAAAAACAATTGCCTAAGAAAGCGCTTAGCTGTGCCTGTGCGGATGCCCAACTCTGCTGTAAGGGGAGGCGGTATGGCATATATTCCGCTACAGAAGGGGTCATCCTCCTTCACACTCCACAGAGCACACAGGCATGGATTTAACTGTCAGCACAGAACAGCTGGAGTCCACATGGGCTCTTGTCAGAGAAGCAATTTCAGCTCATTGCCAGTTACATATGTGGCATAGGCTGCACGGCAAGAATATTTAGGGAAGATTACTTAAAGAACATACAGTCCAACTACACTCACAGGGAGATTAAAATGGAGAATAGCAAAAAAAGGAGCTGGGTACCTGTCTGAGTCATATTGGTACCCCCAAACCGTTGCTTTCCCTAACTGTCTCTCAGCCCGGGCTGATGGTTGGTATTACATCTGCTGAAAAGATGTTATTAAAGATGTTGTTGATTAGAGCTGCAGTTCCCAACCCCCGGGCTGAGGACCAGTTAGGAACCAGGCCGCAGAGCTCCGCTGCCCGCCCTTCAGCTTTCCAACCCCCAATCCGTGGAAAAATTGTCTTCCATGAAACTTAGGAACCCGGCAGTGGGCAGGGTACACAGGTGGTGAGCGCACCGCTTGCATCACCTCCTGAGCACTGCCTCTCCCACGTCCCCCCGTCCCCCAACCCCCAGTCTGTGGAAAGATTGTCTTCCATGAGATCAGTCCCTGGTGCCAAAAAGGTTGGGGACCGCTGGATAAGAGAATACTCTTCATTAAGACTACTCCGCCCCACTCCCAAGGAAAAATTCTTATCTGGTCCTAGTGTCAAAAATCCTAAGCAACTGATTGCTTTTTAGATTATAATCATAGTGCAATATAAAACCAAGCAGGTTTCCTTTTGAGTTGGCTGCTAGGAAGCTCAGAATTCAATGTGTGTGATCTTTCCACCTGTTTGCCTCAAGGTCAACATGGTATGCATCCTTGGTTGCAGGCAGCCCTCTTCTGCTTCTTCCTGGGCTCTGCTTGATTAGCAACTAACTTGTATGATTGTCTGGCCTTGGCTCCATCCGTTAAGTCACTGAAACCCTTTAAATATATTATAAGATTGTTTTCTGTTCATGGATACGGATTTCACCAGCATTTGTTCAAGATCAGCTTGTTGGGCGGAAGCAACCAGCAGGTGGGGAAAGGCAGGCAGTTGTGTTGAAGGGAACCAGTGGCAAACTGAGCCTTTCTCCAAGGCCTGGGGAGATGCCCCTCCACTCACCTGTATTGGGAGCAATTAACCACCCAGTATAGAACTTCTCCAGGTCTGCCAGAGTCTACAGGGTTTGGCAGCTCTTCTAAGCGGGAAGGTCAGCCCCTCTGGGATGGTTTCTACTCCATTCCCACATGGTGCCATTTTGTTCCAGGCTCAGGGACATTAAAGCAACCTCCTCGCTCCCCTCTCTCCAACTAAGAAGTTATCTGATCTGACTTCTAGTGCCTTAGGGCCCTACCCTCCTGGAAGTTACATGGTGGAGATAGATTAATTATTAATGAACAAGTCACTGTCAATTAAAGGTTAATCAGTTGGTGTACAAGCTCTCGTGATAGCACCACCTGTCCCAGGGACAACAACTTTAGGGATTGTGGCTGTCAGGTAAAAGGGCTCCACAAAGCATACCACAGAAGCCGGTAGCTAGCGATTCTGCCTGAACACAAAGCTGGGCCTAAAAATGTACAAACCTGAATCTGACTAAAAGTAAAATATACCTCTGGTCAATGCTGCTCATAGGAAATTGTAGACTTTAAGTAAAACACAAATGCATTGCTGAACACTTAAGATTCAGGCATCTTATTATATATAAAATATACCTGGATTAAAAAGAAAAAAGGGTACATTCATGCTCATAGCAGCATCATTCACAATAGCCAAGAGGTAGAAGCAATCCAAGTGTCCATCCACTGATGAATGGATAAGCAAAATGTATATGCATATATACAATGAAATATTATTCAGCCTTAAAAGTAAATTCTGATACATGCTCAACATCAATGAACCTTGAGGAAATTATGCTAAGTGAAATAAAACAGTCACAAGAGAACAAATACCATATGATTCCATGTATATGAGGTGCCTGGAATAGTCAAGGCAGAAAATGGTGGTTGTCAGGGCTGGGGTTGGGGGAATGAGGAGTTGTTTAGTGGGTACACAGTTTCGGTTTTACACGATGAAAAGAGCTCTGGAGATTGGTTACACAACAACGTGAATGTATTTAACACTTTTGAACTGTACACTTAAAAAATGGTTAAGATGGAAAATTTCTTGTGTATTTTACCACAATTTTAGGGGAAAAAAGATCTCAAATGCATATCCCTGATCCCATTAAACCAGGAATGACAAGTTTTCTTTCTCTTGTCATCTCTAATCAATTATTAGTGGCTGCCTAAAATACCATCTTGGGAGGGATTTGGTGGCTGCGACCCAGATTACCCAGAGTGCTGTGATTGATTACCCATGTCTGCTACGGGCCCAGGGGGCATGTGGGAGAAAGTGGAGGGATGGGTAGGCGAGGCCCATACACCACCTATTCATTGATCCTGAAACATTCCTATTGAGGGTGGGAACCTAAAAACATTTAATGGGATGCAAACATCCACTGAAACAATGAGACTTATTCATAGCAAAGGGAAACATCACCTGCGCAATGTACTTACAGGTTTTCAGGATTATTCGCATTGCATACTTCAGCATGGCCATTGCAAACACACTGCCCACCGATGCTGACATCCTTTATGCTGTAATAATACTGTACAATAGAGACCAGAACTTGTCAGTTTTACCAAACAGCAGCAAAAATTTCCTTTTACTGATCTTCAACTCATCTCTATTGACTCTGCTACCCTTCTAAAACTCCCTACTTCCGAGCCACTTTCCCTTGCCTATCTCCGCACAAAAGGGGGCCAAGTTTGGACGTCACTTGTCTTACAAAATAAATGCGTGATTCAATCAAATTTAATAACATACTGCTGAATTTGTCCATTTTTTAAAAATCAAACACTTTTAAGTTCATGGAGGGAAATTGCCTTAGAAAAGAATCACACCCTATAGTCTATTGGAAAGGGATTAACCATTTCCAGGTTTATTTTTTTATGCAAATAAAAATAATTTTTACATGATGTAATTAAAAATGGACTTCATACATTGAACATATTTATTTACAAAAAATAAATTTTTATACCAAAATTTTGCACCTGCTATGGGTAAAAATACTGTCCCAGCCTCCAGGAAGAGAGAGAATATTTACAAAGATGGATCAGATACAGCCCCGAGACTGGCAGAGGCCCCCAGAAGTTGGTGCAACCTGGCTAGCACAGGGTTAAAAGGGCTAGAGTCAGAGGTCTGAGCTCCAGAAAGGCCAGATAGAATCAGCGTCAGACGCAGCTGAGGACCGGCCCCCAAACCAGGCCACAAATATGTGTAGGTCGTCTCATTGCCAAGGCACCTCTCCAGTATGTTGGAGGTCTCTCCTCTAGTGACAATAGGCAGACCCGTCTGCCAGCTCCCTTCCTTCTCAGACTTGGCAGGAGGCTGCACAGAACTTGGTGAGGAATGCAGGGGTTGTAGAACAATCTTTCTACTGAGGCCATGTGGCCAGTGGGAGGAATACCTGTCAGCGAGAAAGTCTTCGAATTCACAAGGACAAGAGAGTTTTTGTATCTTTTTTGTTCTTCTTGTTGAGTGTAGTCACTTTAAAGAGCCGTATTCATTTGATGCTGGGATTCTGTTCCCTAAGTGTCAACTCTTCCTGGCAACGTCTTGCTTAATCTGAAGGTATTAGCAGCCCTTCTTGTTCATATTATATAAAGTCAGTATTACTGTGACAAGTTAACACTCAGAGGCTTTCCTGCTGACCACTGTAGATGTTTCTCTCCGCATGTGTTAAGGGCAGCAGCAGCAAGAGAGAAGCCCTCAATTAGCCTTCACCCAGCAGCGCATGTCATCTGTGTGGTGGGACAGCTGGTGTCATATTCCTCCATGAAAGAAGCAACTTAGGTTTGGGGAGGTCAAGATTATACATGAGGTGCACTCCACAAAAAAATTACCTAATGGAGGCTGGCCATGGTAGCTCATACCTGTAATCCCAGCACTTTGGGAGGTGCCAAGGTGTAAGGATTGCTTGAGGCCAGGAGTTCGAGACCAGCCTGGACAACATAGTGAGACTCCCACCTCTACAAAAAAAATTATTTTTAATTTCTGGGTGTGGTGGTACGTGCCTATAGTCCCAGCTACTCAGGGGGCTAAGGCAGGAGGATCACTTGAGCCCAGTAGTTTGGGGTTGCAGTGAGCTATGATCGTGCCACTGCACTCCAGCCTGGGCAATAGAGTGAGACCATATCTCAAAAAAAAAAAAAAATTACCCTAATGAACATGCTTATGTTCACCTAAGTGAAAAGTAATAAACATAGATATGAGAGCAAATCCTGCAACCCCAAAAAGACAATTTAAGGAGAAAAATGGTAAGGTACATTAGTGGTAAGGCCCAAGGGCAGTTGGAAGAATTGAAACACAGCCCAGCTGTGGTTTATCAGAAAGCCCACCTCTCCCTTGTAAATATCTATCCACAGATTCAACATAGTCCCCACCTTCACAGCAGCTCGGAGAGAGCTGAGGGGGCAGAAAATACAGAAGACGGGTCCCTATACCAAAGAAGCCTTGGCTTTCTGGGAAATGCTCAAAACTGTAGCAATATTCTCTTCTCTCTCCCTTCCTTTCCCCGCTCTCTTATTACCTACTTAAAAAGCCAAACTCTCCAAGGTGTGCTGGGCATCTTCCATGCCCCCCTCCAGGTCTACTCTCCACCTTTCTCCATGCTGCCCTTTGCCTTGGGGCTGAACTTTCTGGCTGCAGCAAACAGGCTCTCTTGCTGCCTGGCTTTCTGCTGGGTCTGGCCAATGGAAGGCACCAGCAGGAGATCAGAGGGTGGAAAAAGCATGAGCTCAGGGTATTTATTCTGCGGGCTCCCTGCGTGCCCAGGAGACAAGGTACTGCCCTGACACTGAGAGATGCTCCAGGTGTACATCCAACACGGCAGAGAGTATTAGCACTCACCAATATCTCTGTTCTCCTCTATTTTGGCTAGATTACATCACCCAGCCTCCTTGCATCTAGGTGGAGCTATAACATGGCAGTTCTTGCCCAAGGAAGTAACCTCTGTGGTAAGAAGTGAGTGGGTCTTCTCTACACTGTCTTTTCCGTCATCTGCTGACCTGAGGTGGGGGGGTCCTGCAGGACAGCTGTGCTTCTAGAAAGAAAAAGACTGGTTCCCTGAATGACTGCATGGAGCTGACCCCACCTGCTGATCCACATTGAACTGGAATAGAAACAAGAAACAAACCTATGCTTTGTTAAGCCTCTGAGATTTGGAGATTGTTAGTTATGATATTAGCTCATCCAGACTAATACCAGGCTGACTATAATCTTTTGTGTTTCATCTTCTGTGAATATAATGATTTTTTTCAAACAGCCGAACTCCTAATTATACCTAGTATTTCAGACAAGAATAACCCGTGTCTACACCATTACTGGCCATCAAGGTAACTCAAAGGCGTTCACAGCAATTAACTTGATAAGCAAAAAACAAATGCTGCCGACTGGGCACTTACAAAACACTACTCACCCGCCGAGTGACAGTTGGATCTCGCTGTGCTTTGGAGATGAGGTGTCCAAGAAGGGTGTTGGTTCGGAGAAAACGCAAGCGGATGTTTGTTGCCATGGTAAAGTCCCTCAGGGTGTGAGAGAAAGTAAAATTTTTGGCACCTGGACGACCATTTATCAATGACACCACAACCTAAAATAACCACACACACATAAAGGGGGAAAAGGTCCTTTTATTAACATTTAGCAGCAAGGGTGTAAAAATAACTCACATACCCCAAAGCACTTGGTTTCTTTGAGCCATTAGATGTTGGTAGGTGGTCTTGGATCTTGTTAATGTGTAAAAACATTGCTATCTAGTCCCCATGTGAAATGGCAAAAAAAAATTATAAGAAAAAATAAAAATAAAAAGATCGCTACTTCCATCTTCCCTCTCCCTTTCTGATTCCCAAGTTCTGGCAACAATGTCTTTGAAACCTGGGCTCTCGGGAGATGTTATCATTTCATTTTCAAAACCTTTGTTCTATCAGTGTAGTTGTGGGGCTGTCTCACTATAAAATAATGAAAATATAATGTTAAAATCTACAAATATAAGGAAACAATTTTGTCAAGCTACATCAAAGAAACAAAGCTAAAGGAACCCAAAAATCTACATGAAGTTGAAAAAAGGAAATCTCCGGATATAAAATTGACAGTGATGGGGACCAAACAACAAAAAAAAATCTATACAAAACCTAGGTTTTGTTTTAAAGCCTGCGGTGACAAAGTCCCAGTCTCAACCCAGTTGTTGGAAGACACTGGACATAGCTGCTGAAGACAGATATCTCTACTTAAAGAGAGGGAGGCTGATACCTTTGATAGAAGTTCATTTGAAACTCGGTTCATATTCATTATGGCCTCATGATTTCCATGGTATTCTTCTCTGATTTTTTTCACCTCTGTTTGCCCATCTCCCCTAACAATAGCCAGGCTGGCTTCACAAGGGCCAAATGTAGCCCCAAAGGGACAGCAATTATTTTTCTCCCTTGACATTTGATGCAATTCTGCCAAAAGGGACCAGGGATTAATGCTTCCACCCACCCTCCTCCCCTCACTCTTACTGGGAATAAAGTGTGGGGAGGTGGGAAGGGTCTTTGCTGCAGCTACCAGCAGCCCACTTTCTAAATGTACCACCAGAAAGGAGAGTTAGGGGCTGTGGGCCTTGGATCCCGAGCCCTGACTTCCTGGGGGGAATTTAAGACTCCAAACAGGATTTCCAACTCAACTCATTTGGGGGGCCCTTGATGTGATTCCTTTACCGTTTAGTCCCAAGTGCTGGTTTCCATCTTGATCTGTGTCAGATCTCCTTGAAAGTGCAAGTTTCACACTTACGAGAAATTTGATATCCTCATGTTCATTTCTGAGTCTTTCACAGCCTCCCAAAACTACTTACCTCACCATTTTCCAAAGGTACAATACGAGAATATTCAGTAACACAAAGTACATCATCATCCCCGGTGACAGCCGTATTTGCTTCCTTCCCAAATTGTTCCAGACAGTCTGCTTTAGAATCTAGAAAGGAAATATTTTAATATTTTAAAATATCATCATTTTGTTGTAAATCTCTTAAGATGCCTTATGTTTTTTAAGAAAATACAAGTAAAGAGAAAGAACAGAGAAGCATTTAAGACTTTAAGACAAAAGCTGAGAGTGGAAGTTTTAATTCATGAAAGAAAACACGAAGCCATTTTAGGCCACTTGACTTTCAGTGACAACTTTTGGAGATGTGGGGCTAACTCCTCACTCCCAGTTAGGCAAGTTCACCCTCTAAGGCGACCTCATGGAAAATCCAATGCCGTTGTAGGCAAAATTCCTGTCCACCTTCATTCATCATAGGGTTCAGAGACACTGACATTCTTCATTTGTGAAGGCAACAGGGTCAAGGTAAGTAATGAGTAATGCAGGACACATAAAGATGGAACTTAGTTTCCAATTCTACATAAAAGGAAAAGAACTAGAGTTATGCCCAGTTATAGGTATTCCCAAATAGTGGCAAGAACTATTATCATAAAAGGAGTTCCAACCTCAGTTCTGCATGGGGTATCCTTGGAATTATTGAACAAGTGCTTGAGAAATGGGGATGGTCTGAGAATAAATTAGGAGGTTAAAACTGACCAATTCCTAAGTAGTCATCCTGAGAGACTAATTTTCTGATTACTTAGTCTTGATCTGTTGCAGATAATTAAAGCCACTCATAACATGGTAAGCAAGATTACTTACGAGCAAAATATTGCCATGGTGAGTAGGTGCTTCCAAAGTCTACAGATCTTTCCAAGACCCAAAGATCAGGGCGAGGAGAATTTGCAAATTTGATTAAAACATAGGCCACATGGAAGAGCTGATAAAGCAAAAGAGATACAGTTAGTTATTAAAGTCATCTTGTAGAAGTCGACAGCTTTGACCATCTCTATACGCTGCTAATTCCCAAGGCAACACATCCAGCCACAACCCCTCTCCCAAGATCCAGATGCTTAAGTCTCACTGCCTATTAGACATCTATACCTGGGGGCAGCCTCTCAAGCTCATCATGTTCAAAACCAAAATCATCATCTTTCTTTCTCCACCAAATGCATACATTGATCACCATTTTTATCACACCTTAACCAATATGCCCTTCAATTTCAACCAGCCTACACAGCATCTTAATGTCTATGCATTCCAAGAAGTCTGATGGCAAGCAACAGCAATCACACACCAAGCCCTTCCAGGGCCAAGAGCCAACAGCACAGTTGACAGTGTTTCCCAGGAGTGTCATAACCCCTGGCTCCAGGTGTTAGAGAGATCACAGCTGCAGAACTGAGACCTGCGCAGCTGCTTTGTGGGGTGGCAGCACCTCCTTCCCTGCACCATTTCCACTGGTCTCCTCTTTTCCTAATTGTCTTCCCTCTTATTAGTTTTCTCATTCGCTCTCATCACTCTTTTGCCCTGGTGGGAATGATGCAAAAGTATAAAAGAGATGAAGTGGGGCTTTGGTCCTACTTCTTCATCTCCCACTCCAGAACTCCAAGGTGCCTCCCACGTGGCCCCCAGGATTCCATGCAGTTTACTCCCACCTCCTTCCCTCAAAACTTATCTGGCTTGACTATGAATGCCGAGGTTCATATATTTCCCAAAGAGCCTGGTATGATACTGAACACAGGAGTCAAACAAATCTATGTTACTGTATTAATGAGTGAGGCTTACCCCCACCCCCTGACCCCAGGTGACAGTTTTCACAGTGACTTTCCCAGGAGGAACCCCCACCTTTCTTGGCCCACTAAAGCCATTTGAACAATGAGCTCATCTAGTTAGGGAGGGAGGGAGAACTCAGACCCTGTGGGACCCTTTTCTTTCCTGGAAAAAAAAGGAGTTTTATCTTAATATTTTTCACATACAATAGTATGGTAAGAGTCATGTATTTAAAAAAAAAAAAAAAAAAAGCTCTGAGAACTGCTAGCTAATACAAACATTTCAAACCCCAAAGTAGAAGCCAAAATGGTTCTAAACTTTTTGGTCTCAGGATTTCTTTATACTTTTAAAAACTATCAAGGCCCCCAGAAAGCTCTGGTTTTATCTATTGATATGTACCATATTAAAGTTGAGAAAATTTTAAAATATATACTATCAAATCATTTAAAATAATCACTCCATCAATATTAGCATAAATACCATATTTTCATTAAAAATTACTATGTTTCTAAAACATAAAAATTTTAGTGAGAGTAGTGGCATTGGTTTACATTTTTGCAAATCTCTCTAAATATCTGGCTTGATAGAACACAGCTGGATTCTCAAATCTGCTTCTGCATTCAATCTGCTGTGATATGTTGTTTTGGTGGAATTATTAGAAGATTTGGCCTCACATAGGTCTGTAATGGGAAAAAAGAGGACTTCAAGGCTTGCAGACCTCTTGGAAGGTCTTGGGAACTCCCACAAGTTTTCACCCATACTTTGAGAACTGCATTTCTCAGTCATAGAGATGTAGCCTTTGCTCAAAGAAACCCCTTTGCTTATCTTTGAGGAAGGAAGAATTGTCACATCAATCACTAAAAACCCTAAGTTCAGCCAGTTCTGTGCCAAACACCTGCTGTTTGATCTTTTAAAAAAGTGCTTACCTGGGCCCAGATTAATACTCCCAGGTTGTCTACCAACACTTGTAAAATTGATACAACCTCATAAAGAAAAACTAATTAGGAATCAATTATAAAGTACTCTGAAAACCATAAAGCAATACTTTACAAGTAGATGCAATAATTTCCAAAACACACATAGCATTATTATGTAGTGAAGGAATTCATAGGAAACCCTAGAACCCCTGTTTGGAAAATTGGAAAAAACATATTTCCCTTAAAACTGTTGCACAACAAAATAAGACCACTTTCTGAATACAGTAATCATTCAAAGCATTCTTAACCTCTTCCACCAAACTCCCACAATCATAGCACACACAAGCCCCCCAAAAACTACTTACCCTGTCTTCCAGGTACCACATGAAGCATGTCACAAGCATTTTCTCATTTAGGCCTCACAATAAAAAGTGGAGTTTTATTAACCCCACTTTACAGATGAGGAAAGTGTGGCTAAGAGAGGTTAAGTAACAAGTCCATACCTTGCAGGTATAAAAATCCTGAGCTTATGTGTATTCTACTCAGTGAGCATTAGCTATGCCTCAGGACCTAATAAGTACTGAATATTCCACCTGCTTCATCCTAGGGGAAATAAATGGTCAGGGAAGTTCCAAACATCATTATTTCCAAATATGTTAAAATTCCATTCTAGAGAACCTGGCGGGGAAAGATAAGTTATAATATATCTCAAGTGTTATTTGAGTGCATTGGTTTTCCAAAGTTGTACTTTCTGCTACTGAAAATCCATATTAACTTAGTAGCCTCAGTGGCTCAGAAGAGAGCCTCTTTGTTTAGTTTCATCTTATTCCTGTGTAAGGAATGAGATGCATCATGACAGTCAGCAGCAGGTGGAAACATGCCACAGTGTTAGCGTGCCCCTCTGGCCTAATTTAATAAGCCCACTGAGGCCACCAACTCAGCTTCCAGCACCAATCAGCCAGAACACTCCACTTTTAATGTTTCCCTCCCATTTTTGTCCCATTTTTGTTTCTGAGGTTCCCCAATGTATGTTTATGTGCTCTCAGTATTTAGAGAGATTTGCATTTCTTTTTTTCTGATTCCGTTTACACCGAGAGACTATATGTGTTATTTATCACCTCTGCCGTGTAACCTGCCATCCATTCTTGCAAGTGCTCCAGCTCTGCAGCCAGTCTCCTCTGAGACTTGCAGATTCAAAGTGTCGCTGTGAGGCAGGGGGAGTGGTCTCCAAGGCATGTTCACAGCCCAGTTCAGTCATGTTAAACCAACAAGTAGGGATTTACTCTCTTTTTCTTGATCATTTAAAAGCATAAGCTTTTTCAATGGCTTATTCTGTTAAACTTCTTTTTTATTATCAGTTACTTATGTTTACTCTTTGGCCACTGAAATTACTTCAAAGCACCGTGAGTGATGCTTGAGATTTACTGATATAAACGAGGGCCCTTTATAAAACTAGAAAGCACCAATCTACGCAGTCATGATAAGTAGAAAAGCAAAGGCCAAGTTGTGCATTTTCAAAGAAATAATATTTGGGAGTCAGAGATAAGGAGGGAAAATTCTGGGGAAAGACTGAGTTGTAATCTTCTCTCCACATTCTTTTGTAATAAGCCAAAGATGCCTTGAATTTTGTCGATGATTGTTTAGGTAGAGATACAAAGTAGTCTTTTAAATAATGTTTTAATAAAGCAGATAATAATCATAAAAGGTAGAGTGTGAGGCCCTTGGACATCAAAAGACTTCAAGGTGAGTGAGCAAGACAAGAAAGCCAGGTCTGATCCCTCTTTCTCTCGCCAGTGCTCTGTGCGCTAAAGCCTCTGATGTCACAGCTTGCTACAGCCTGTCCTCTACTCGTTTCAGGACCTTCCTGGATTGACTGCATGTAACAGGTGTTCGACACATGCTATGAATGAATAAATGAGTGAATGGATGAATATTAAAGCTATGCAGTTACTACCGAGTTCAAGAGGCAGGTACCAGTTGGTAAACACAGGGACAGAGGTGAACCCCAAAGTGGTCCCACCCTGGTGCCTGAGCTAAGTTGCAATAGAATCAACTCCCTTGGGAGGGGATCTCTGCCCTGCGTGACTCCAAGTACATCACTTAACCACGCTGAGATTTTATTTACTTGTCCATAAAATAATAACATAAAATGATCACAAAAGATATTTGTTAAGAAAATGAAGAACAGTAATAGCTACCTCACATGAATTTTATTTTCTCCTTCTAAAAGAGCACCCCTGTCATGCACTGTGGTATATATTTGCTTTCATCTGTCATTCCCACTAATCTGTGACATCTTTGTGTCTTAATCACTCCTGTGTCCGCAGAACAGGTGCCTAATACACGTTGTTGAATTGAAATGAAATTAACAACTGGGAATGTGAAAGTGCAAAATACCACGCAAATGTATGTAAAGTCACATCCAAACTATGCTTCTAACTCAGCTAAATGGTACATCCTGCCCCCCAAAAACTTTAAGTTTATAATGAGAGTGAAATGAGTCTGTTAATAGCTTTATAATTTAATAAACATATTGTTCCACAGAGCAGCATTTTTTAATTTACTTTTCCCAACTTTTTATTTTGAATAACCTGCAAACCTACAGGAAAGCTCAAAGAGCAGTATAATGAATACCCACACACTTTTCACCTAGATTCACCAACTGTTAACATTTAGCCACATTTGTGTATTCTCTACGCGCACACATACACACTTTTGATTCTTTGAAAGTAAGTTACAGACATCACGATGCTTCCCTGCTCCATACTCCAGCACATACCTCCTGAGAACATAGACATTTGTCCTACATAAACTCAATATTTTCTGCCTAAGAAATTTTATACATACAAAAATCTTATTTAATACATTGTTCATATTCAAATTTCTCTGATTCACTTAATAAGGCCCATTGTATTATTTTTCCATTCTAGGATCCAATCAGGGATTACATATGGCATTTAATTTTTAGTTTCTTTTGTCCCCTTTAATCTAGAATGGTCCACCCATGGGTTTTGTCTTTCCCAATATTGACATTTTGAAGAGCCCAGAATGTTCCACAGTCTGTTCCAAGTCTTGATGTTCTATGACAGAATCTGTCACAGAATCACAGAATGTCTCACAGTCTGAATTTGTCTGATTATTTTCTCATGATTTGACCCAGGTGGAGCATTCTTGGCCAGATCACTACCAGGGTGGCACTTCCTTCTCACTGTGTCACACCAGGAGGCACCTGATGCGAGGTTGTCCTATTATTCATAATGCTAAGTTTGATCACTTGCTCAAAAAGATGTCCACCAGATTTCCCCATTGTAAGTTACCTTTCTGCCTTGTCATTAATACGTAACCCGTGGGGAGACATTTTGAATCAATCATCTATTTTTATTAGCTAAATTATAAATGTTCCCACTATCCATGTACAAAATACTAACACAAGTTATGAAAAAAAAATCATGAAATATAGAACCAAGCTTACTTTGTGGTTGGTGCCCATTTGAAAAACTTATCCAACGAGCTAATTTTAGAGAGTTTATTTTTCACTGAGAAAGAAAGATGCAGATTTGGTAAAATTAAACTCCATTTTAATAACCTGGCTTGAAAAATTTTTACAAAATGAGCTACAATTCTCATAAAACAATCCAGGCCAGTGATGAAAATACAACTCAGCTGGCCTGAGAAATGATCCTTTTAATCCTGGTCCAAAGAGCACATCTGCCAATGGTTCCGCAAAAGCACTTCTTTCTCCTGGGTTTCTCATTACCCTGTGCTTGGAAACCCAATCCCTGGCACCCCCAGAAAGAGTGTGCTTGCTTTCGTCTCAGGAGGGGCTTAGCTCCTCTTATTGGCTGCCAGAAGCACCTGCTCACCTTGAGGAGGGAAGGTGCATGGATCCTTCCAGAAACTTACAGAAATGGCTTACGAGGTCCCTGGGTCACCTCTCACTGTAGCATGTCTTTCTGAGGGGAAACCCACTGCATTGCTGACAAGTTCTGGCCCTTACAGATTTCCTCTGTGTTTGTCAAAAAATTTCTCTCATCAGCCCTCCTTCCTCCGTGGAGTAGCAGAGATTTCGACTCTTCATCCCACGTGACAGCCTGCCCAGGATTTAAATGCCCACACCTGGCTCCATAGGTGCTTCTTAAGCTTCAAAATTCAAGGCAGCAGGAAACAAAAGTTAGGGTAGGAAGTGGAAAGGAGAGGAGAGAGAGTGTCTCACTTCCAGATTAAAAATAAACACAAGAGCCTGAGAAATAAAAACTCTAATCCGAAACTTAGTCTAAAGATTTGGGCCACCACAATAACTTGGAAATTGACAATCTTAATGAAAGATTTCAGGAAAAAAATGGGAAGATGGGGGAAGGTGAAACATCTAAATCTAGATTTTATACAGATGAATTTTCAACTGTAGAGGGGGATGGGGGATTGGTGACACACAGCATGACTTTCAGTTCCTGGGGGTTTTAATTATTATTATTATTCCCTAAATAGACTTAAAATGCAGAGCTTGAGATGAAATTGTTACTCAAGAGCATTTTATCTACAACTAACAATTTACAAATATTTGGTGGTGATTATAAACAGCTGAAGCCCACTGGAAACTAAGAACTCTGGGCTCAACTTCATAACTAAGTCTTGTATTTTATCCTATTCTCTGTAGCTATTCTCAACCGTCAGGGAATTTTATTTCTCTGGGGCCTGGTTCTCCTTGCAAAACTCACTTTTTCTCATTCACACTTTTTTTGCTAATTTACAAGGAAATCAGGTATGACATTTGATTCACTCGCTGAACTGGTTAAGTAGCCTAAGAATTTGTCTGACAAACTGTACAGAACAAAGGAAATTATATAGTCATGTTCTTCTAAGGCAAAGAGATTTAACTAACTCTGCTTTAATAACCAGCAATCAAGTTATCTAAATCCTCTTTGAGTCTATTTATATTTTTTAGACTTACCAATGCTTAAAAATATATTGATTTTTGTAAGTGGCTTACACCATAGTAGTCTTCGACAAAATATTTCTCAATGATGATAATTTGTTCTATTAATAAATCACATTCCAAATGATGTTATCGTCATTTTTCATAAGTCTGCACCCTCCATAATGTTTTAGTTTCCTCCTCTTGGCCAATATGTTTCTATCTACAGAGTATTAACATTTCTGGTCTGCACTCATAATGGTCCTTTCCTACTTTTAATTGTCACATCCATTCCTTTCTCACTCTGTTCATCTTTCTTAACATTCAGCATCCCTGGCGAACTCAGAGTTTTTTGAAGGCCAAAATTATCCTTTCATCCGTTTTTCCAATGTCCTTACTAATATCAGGACACTTCAGAAACCTTTCTAGCTACAGCATGCATATCTAAAAGGCATAACGAAGCTCACTTAAATTAAATTGGCTCAATAAATTCATTTTTATTGGTCAGAATATTCATTTTGGGGATGAGCTTTAAGTTGAAGTGTCATTTCAAATCAGCTGGGCTAGAGATTAAAAATATTCTTCTTAGAACTTGCCCTTTGAACAAAAGCTGACTTTACTTTCTGAACACTAAATCCCTTAATGTTCTCAGTGGGGTGGTACCACTGTCGGGGGTGTTTGGAAAATTGAAGGAGACGTTTTATTGGTTGTCACAATGACAAGCCCAAATAAGGTAAGAAGCTGTACATCTGCAGAGGCACCAACCTTCATCCTGAGAAGGTTGCAGCCCAGTTCCAGGGTCAGGAGGCTGTTCTCTGGGAGCTCAGGTCCAGAGCATGGCTGGAGAGGGGGCCATGCTGGAGGTGTTTGTCTTTTGTTTGTTTGACTTCTAAGGATCTTAAAGCCCTTCCCACCATATGAATCTTGCTGGAAACAGAATGCATCCCCGACTTTCGAAGCCGGAAGTGCCAGCTTCCCCAGCAGGTAAGGCAGTACGGATGCAGTGCCCAGCTCAGTAACTGGATGTCTCCTTCCAAGGCTTTGCATCTACAGCAAGTGATACAAAAAGGCAGAGACCCTGAAGAATTCTTTCTAGAAGAGCTGAAATGGCAGCGCCATCTGGCTTCTGGGTACAGTGGCCAATCCCAACAGGGGTGTACTGAGTCCAGTGTCTGGACTCAGGGCTGACGTGTGCTCAGGACTGGCTACAGCAGGCAGCATCCGAGCACAGCCATGTCCTCGTAGATAGGCCCTGGCCTTGCGTCGCTGTGTTTCTGACTACGCAGCCTCCTTCGCTCCTGCCATTTTCTCAGCCTCATTCTCCCCCCACCCCACCCCTGCTCCTTCCACCCTTAAAGGTTGCTTTTTCTCTTTCACTGGTAAAATCAATAGCCAGAAAGGAACCCCATCCCTTGCTTTCCCACATCTACGAACACGTTGGAACCTGCACATCCTCCCCTCTTCCCTGGGGACCAAGGGAGGGAGGAGCCTCCTCTGTCGAAAGCTGACCACTCCTTCTGTGCTCTGGACCCCAATCCCCCGCCTTCTGTCGGATCCATCCATCAGCTTTCAACTGTCTCTCCCATCCTAACAAGAAGAGAAAACACCTCTCCTTCCAACCAGACCTTCTCCCAGCCCCACCTCCCTCCCTTCCCCCATCACAGCCACACTTCAGTGCACTGGCTCATTCCCTTCCGCCCTCCGGTTCACTCAGGGCCAGGTCCCAGCCCAGTCTCGCCTCTCTCCACACTCACCCATCTCCACCGTGCAGCACCGACTATCTATTTATGTCCCTGCCCAGACTCCACATAAACGTCCGGGCCACATTGCCCACTGTCTTCTCTGTCGCTCCACCTAGAGGTGCTTTGCTTCCACCTCAACTCGGTCTGACCAAACTGACACTGTGCAGTCCTTCTGGTTAGCTGCCTGCGTTTATGCTTCGTGGAGCACTGTGCTTCTCCTTTAAGACACTCCTCACAAGAGTAAGGAAGTAAGTATTCACGTCTAGAGCGCACACGGCCTTGGGAATCCAGGTATGCTCAGTTCTCCCGCTGGCTCTTTGCCTGGACGAGGGCAGTGCTGGCGGCCGGCCAAAACCCTAAGGATTGCACTAACTTGGCATAAAACAGGAAGGACAGCTCAAAGTCACTTTCACTGTGATGAAAAGGTGGCCCGCCATGTGAACTCCTGGATATCAGAACACCCCTTGAGTTCCAAATGCTCCCACTTAAATGTTGTGGCTTCACAGCAGGACAAATGCGTGGGACAGAGTGATGCCGCAGGGTATGGGAGGCCCAGGGTGTGAGGGTGGCGGCAGACTGAGGTGACAGCAGGTGGTGAAGGAGAACTGGGTCTGTGACCTGCTCGGCATCAGTCAGGAGTTAGGTGACCTTGGGTGGGTTGAAATGAACTTCCCTGAGCCTCAGTTTCCTAAAATCCAGCTCTGGGATTTCACTGCTGGGAACTAGGGCAGGGATTGAAGCTATCCCAGAAAACACGTGAGGTACAACAGGAGCCAGGGAAGCGGGCAGGGTGGTCAGACAGATCCACACAGAAGGTGTGGCTTAAACAGGGACGCTGGAGCCAGAGGCCTTGGCTAATTGGCCCCAGGCACCACCCTGCCCACCAGAGGAGAACGAGACTAACCAGAGAAAAACATTTTTCATGCCAGAAAGAACCATCCCACCAAAAGCAATCCAGCTGCCTCTCCGGGAATGAGGTCTGGGTCTTAAAATGGTGGGTGGTGGGGAGAGGCCAGGCATTCTAGAAAGGAAGGTCTGGGTGGAAAATGGGGGGCCCCAAAGTTCCCGCATCCCAGCCTCCACACAAGGCCTGCCCCTGCTCCCCTTCCTTGGACCCATCTCAACCCCCTCCCTAATCCCTCATTCCTTTGTCTTCCTTCCCAAAGCCCCTCCCCAATCCCAGGAACCTTCTTTACTCCCCGTGCCCCAAAAGCTACACAGAGAGGAGAGGATTTTCCCCTAAAATCAGTGTGGGTTTATACCATCCCATCTTGAAAATGGGGAATATTCAAGCTATCATAGCTATGCAGAGGACCCAAGGAGTTTCCAAGGTGTAGCTTAAGAGACACCTCAAAATGAGAACCTGATATAGTCTACGGCCATACCAGCCTGAATGCTCTCGACCTTGTCTAGATACCTGATATAACTTTTGGCACTTACCTCATTTATACCTGTATATGATTTCTCCCAAGGCAATATTACATTAAGTATTAATAAGATAATAGTAAAATGTGAAAATATGATCAATCTCTCTAATGACCATACAAACACCAGACCTGTATGGAGTCAGACGCATGTCCAACAATATGGTTGTCCAGCTCCAGTTTCCAAACTGTGCAATGTCTTAAAAGATTAAGCTGTGAGATTTGCTCAATCTCTTTGTGCCTCAGTACATGTGCCTGCATGGAGGAATAGTAATAGCACTTAATGAGGGTGTTTGAAGGGTCCAATAAAAAGCATTGCTCTTCCCTATCTGGTTCTGAACCAATTAAGAACTAAGGCAAAGGAGAAGGGCAGACGGGGGCATAACAGCACCTGTATTTCTGGTGACGCTAGTATCGGAGGATGCAAGCTGTGGCCACTGACGGTGGGCACGGATTAGATGCCCTGTGGCCAGGTGGCCCAGCGGGCTCTGACAGGGTGCAGCAAAGAGGAGCGCCCACCTCTGGCCGGGCTGCTCCCAAGGGACGGGGCAAAGCCGTGCATGCCCAGCCCGGGGTTCCACACTCACAATCTGTAAGTAGAGGGGAGAGAGGCCAGGAGTGTGCCCGGGGGGAGCCCCTCCACACGGACATGAACAGAGACATCATCAGCACACACACGCCACACAGGACTAGAGTGTCGATGACTGCGGAGCTCTTGGCACAGCACCTGACACACAGTAGGTGCTCAGCCTACCGAAGTGGGACCTCCCCACAGGACAAGCGTATTTAAGGATAAGTAGCAAAGACATTAGAGCAGATTTTTAAGATGGGGGAGGGAACAGGAGTGGGCATCTCAGATGAAGGGGGAAACTATAAAAAGCAAGAGGGGGCATAGTTCATAGCATGCCATGAACTGAGCAGTGTAATTAGCTCATCTCCTGGAAGCAGGAAGCAGGAAGCCAGATCTCCAGAATTCTCTAACAACTTCTTCCTAAGGAGATACAACCATACAAAACTAAATGGAACATCAGGCCGGGCGTGGTGGCTCACGCCTGTAATCCTAGCACTCTGGGAGGCCGAGGCAGGCGGATCGTCCTGAGCTCAGGAGTTCCAAACCAGCCTGAGCAAGAGCGAGACCCCGTCTCTACTAAAAATAGAAAGAAATTAATCGGACAGCTAAAATATATAGGAAAAAATTAGCCGGGCATGGTGGCACATGCCTGTAGTCCCAGCTAATTGGGAGGCTGAGGCAGTAGGATTGCTTGAGCCCAGGAGTCTGAGGTTGCTGTGAGCTAGGCTGACACCACGGCACTCTAGCCCAGGTAAAAGAGTGAGACTCTGTCTCAAAAAAAAAAAAAAAACTAACTGGAACATCAGTCTTTAGTAATCACAAAATATATATCACCTTGTGTTCTGGTCAGATGATTTGACGAAAATCCCAGGGAACCTTTTGAAATGTCCGCCGGCACCTCCTGGTTCCAGGCTAGCCTGGCACCACCTTTCACTGAGGGTGGAGGGAAGAGGAGGCAACTGGGGCAAGCCTTACAAATGCAAAGCCAGCAGATGCAGGCAGCCTAGGAGGAATCACTGCTCCCTAGGAGGAATGGTTTCCTTTTGTGGTTCTGGCAGTCAGTAATGGAGAATTATTTTTTCACGTATTCCTACTGGCTAAGAGAAATAGGTACATTAACTGCCTCACTTGTAAAGAAAGAGGACAGCTTCCACTTGAATTACAATTCTACTGCTGGTTCCCAGAGAATAAATCCACCTCAAATTTGGAAAAACTTTCCAAGCTTTAAAATATCCATTCGAGTGGCTTGATCCTTCTGCTGCTGGCTGCCTGGATCCCGGAATGAGTCCTGCCTTATGTCTCTATGACCTTGTAAGCTTCTGGCTCCTTCTCTTCCCGGTGTTCTGTTCAGGCTGGCAAGACCTTTCCATAAGCCAAGCTCAGGACTGGTCACGTCTTGAAACTCCCGGTACAGGGACCTAAAGGTCTAAAGATGGCCTCATGGGGCTACCTTATCATTGTAGTTTGGTCAGAATCTCAGTGTCTACCCATGGAGTTATGAAAGGAAATATCTGCTTTTTTTCTCCTCCATTCCAGAGAATTAATCTAGGAGGTTCTGTGTGTCTGCCTTTTGCTCTGCAACTGAGGACTTGAGGACAGAGTCACACTGGGTTAGAACGGAGTCTGTGTCTGTCATGACAGGCTAGTTGTGGCTGCAGTGACCATCAATGCCCAAATCTCAGTGGCCTAAAATAATACATTTGTATCTCACCCACACCATGTGTGTATCAAGGGTGGGCTCTGCTCTATGCTGTCCTCACTCAAGGACACAAACAGGAGGCTCTACTGTCTGGAACATCACTGAGGCAGAGGGAAGGGAACCCAAGTGGGTTGCATGGTCCAGCTTTCCTTTAAAGACACAGGACATTCAGAGCCCAGAAAGGGAAGACCTGGAAACCCTGGTGAGCTATTAATAGAAGTGCAGACACGCTGATGCTCAGTGACCCCACTGCATACCAATTTGGCCCCGCTGTCCATGCTAAGTTGGAAACTGATGGTGGTAGAAATTGAGATCTCAGAGGAGTTGGGGTCTTTCTTTTTTTCACCCACATCCCGGACACTGGTCATTGAGGACGACTGAGAGAAGACATGCTGCATCCCTGATGGGAAGCTAAGCTAGAGGAAAACGATACTGCCACACTTAAGTGTGCATTAGAAGCAACTGGGGAGTATGTTAAAATGCAGATTCCCAGACTATAATTCTGGAAACTCTAATTCAGTAGAAATTCAGGAAATTCAAATTCAGTAGGTCTGCAGGAAGTACTGATTGATGATCAGAACTCATGACCTTGTCTTATGATCAAGTAATCCTGATCATGATGGACTAACAGGGATGACCAACTATTCCCGTTTGCCTGGGACTGTCTTTTTTTTAGCATTGAAAATCTGCATCCCAGAAAACCCCTCAATCTCAGGCAAACTGGGACAATTGGTCACCCTGTGACTAAGGCCCAATAAACTCCTATCTATCTTTGAAAGACACGTGGAAAGGCTCCTTCTTTCCAAAACCTTCCCAAAATATCCCAAGCAGAGGTAATTCCTCCCTCCATGGTAGTTATATTTATCAGGGTATAACTACCTATTACCTAATCTTTATTCAAGCATTGGACTCCCGAAGAAGAATGCAAAACCTAAGAAGCCAAATGCTACCCCCTGAGCTAGAAACCCAGGGCTCCCCTGTTTTGTTCCCTGGGCTGCAGGTTAGTTCCAGAACCTGGAGCTCTACCTGCTGGGGTTCTTTAGCTCGAGCAAATGCAGGGTCAAGATACAGGAAAACTGAGCAGGTTGCTGCAGCGGCCTTTACAACAGCCTTAGTATGTCGGTACTATTACTATCTCTATCTTACATATGCAGAAACTAAAGTTTGAAGAAGACACATGACGTGTCTATAGTCACACAGTGAATAAGTAAAAAAGCAAGGGCTTAAACCCACGTCTTCTGATTCCAAAGCCTGTGCTCATAAGCAATTAGCTATCCTGGTAGCTCCGACAGCTATAGGGTCAAATACAGCCAAAGCAGGGAAGCTGAAAACCTGCTCACCCTGCAGGTCCCTTCTTCAAGAAACTTTTCCTCCCCGGGTGGCTCTGCCAATGCAAGGAGTTGCTGCACAGCCTGACTTTCCAGCCCCCCAGTGAATCATGCCCAAGAAAGCCAATTTCTGTTTACTGATCAAACAGGAGGAATATAAGAGTTGCCTGGTTGTGAGAAGTTTTGCCCCATCTCTGGGTCTGTGTGTCCCTGGCATTCATGTTCATGACCACTCTCAAGGCCATTTGGGAAGCTGTGCTCCCTCCTCCTCCTGGACCTCATCCTCCTGCACCAAGGCTCTCACCTCTTCCCCACTGCCCATGCTGCTGCCACCCCAAGCCCTCGCTTCAGCTCCTAACTTCCCACTGAGCTCTTCTAACCCCTTGCTGCTCAGAGTGAGGCCCATGGACCAGCAACCTTGGCCTCACCGAGCAGCACGGTAGAAATGCAGGATCTACGTTCACAGCTGCAACCTTCTGTATCAGAATAGTCATTTAATAGATGATTTAGATGCACATTAAAGTTCAGGAAGTGCTGGCTCAGCCCATAATACACATCCTTTGTTCCATCAGGAGCACATTACCAGGGCTGTTCTTCCTATAAAAAGCTGCTTTCACGTGAATCCAAGTCAACATATTCCCTCTCCTAAGGACGTTAGCCCTTTAATAGCTTTATCCCCAGCTAAAGGAATTCCAGGTTGGTGGCAAGCCTACTCCACCTCCTGAAATGACACTACACCATCAGCTGCTGAACCATCTCTGTAGAAAGCTGGCCCTGTTTTCCTGCCAGGGGGAATGTATGTCTACTCCGTGCCACGACTATACACCACTTTGGGGGACAAAATAAGTATCTTCAGGTAGCCCAAGTACAAATTAATATTTGTACAGGTCTATCTGCTATAGGATAATACATTGAGCAAGAAATTTCAGTGTAGAACATGCTTTATTAAGCCCCAACTATCCTCCAAAGCAAGCAATAACTCTGAACGAGAGGAGAAACAATGGCTGGGAAGAGGTACAACGTGGGTGGGAGGGGGATAAAGGAATGCCTCAAGACAGTATGTGTCATGTTCTGAACGCTTAGGCTGAATCTCTATGTATTTAGAAATTAAACCCACTCTCAGCTATCAACACACATATCATTATCCTACTGTCACTGGAAACACTTAGGAGCAAAAAAAAAATCTCTGGGAATGAAATAGTACAATAGCTCACGAGGTCTTATAATTTAAAGGATATATTTGCTCAATGGGAAAATATCAGACTGATTTTAAAAGGAAACAGCTGAGTAAAAGCAGGCTCTCTGTCTGTTAGGGATTGTAAAAGGAAAATTATAGCCTGGCACACTCTTCAGATGGCCTTTGGTGCTCAGTCTTTCTGCTTAATGTTGAGTTTCTCTGTGACAATCCACTTAGAGAGAAGCACAATTAAGAAATGAGCCCGACCAGCTTAGAAAGCTCGAGTGTTTTCCACGGGATTGCACTATGCTTCTCAAAACGACTCAGAAATATTTAACACTATAAAACAAGAAATACTTCTGTATGAATATACAAATGTTTCAGGCTTAGGATAATCATAAAGTAAGGTAAAATATGTCTTGGCAGTTTATGCTAAGCAGAAACAAATGTATGACTGACATGAAAACAGTAAGTATATTTTACTATTTCCTCAATATATTGTGTGTATTCATCTACATTTCATTTTGTCTAAGAAACAAAAAAAGGATAGGGAGGGATTTAGGGCACTGTATAAGGATGTAAAGAGAACAGTAATATGAAATCACCAAAAATCAAAAACAAAAACCAAAAAGGAGTAAAATGAAGGAATTATAGTTAGGGATGAAATGCTGAGCCCGTAGTGAAGTCTGCACACTGAATGCAGGCTGGGAAGCTCTGGCCACTTGCGTGGGGGAGCCAGAAATTTGTCCCTATGCTTCTAGTAGCCAACAAAAAGAGGGAAACATAATTTCAGTGTTCATATGTCTTTGTTTTGTCTCTTTTAATACCCCAATGAAGCACAACTATTTCAGGGACTAAAGACATTTCTCAAACGGATCTTCACAGGGGAACACAGTGGGAGGTGATGACAATATCATGACAGCACCCTGAGGGAGGGGCGGCAGTTACAACCAAATACCACATGGGCCATTAGAGTCCAGCTAAGTCCAGCCCAGACAGAACGGGGGCATCACGTACACTTGGATCACACAGCGGCGGAGGCTAGCTCTGGACCAGCTCTGGACCAGCCTGCCAGGAGCAAATCCCGGGTGTGTCCCATCCTACCCCATGAGGCTACGTCACATCTCTGGGCTTCCATTTCCCCTTCTGTAAAATTGGGACCTACCTTATAAGGTTGTATGGAGGACAACTCATCTAATGAGTTAATAAGTGAAAAGTACTTAGGACAATTTCTAGCATAGGAATTATGTTAACATTTAATTCACGTTATATCTGCCTTAAACCTTAGATTTCTAAATTATAAGTTATTACCTATGGAGCAGATGTTGAAGAATTTTCTAAGACTTATAAGCTTATCTACCACAAGGAAAAAAGCAACATATCTTTTCCTTATCACCTATTTTTCTAAATATTTAAATTAATACTCCAAATATAAATGACCAAAGGTCCAACCTTTTCCTTATATCTTCAGTATGTTCCAAGTCATGAAAGATGAATATTCTTACTGTCTGTTGCACAGGTGTGGCTTTGGCATGTGAGGGGCATATGTGAACCGGGCAGATGTGAGCAAGGAACTCTGTATCCTCATTCATTCATGCAGTAAGCATAGATTTACTGGCTATTTCTGTATACCAGGCATTGTCCTAGGTGTTGCGGATGTAGAAAGGCACAGAATACTATTCCTCACTTCAGTCATAATTCAACTGAGGTATCTCTCCTTCTCTCTCCATACACACACACACTCACAAACACAGACACACACACACACACACACACACACTCACTCTCACATCATATGCACTTTTTAAAACTTCTATGTAGCCACCTCCTCAATAATCTCCTTTCATTCTTTCAGAGATGACACCTGGAGAGTTTTATCAAATTTCAAGCAGTAGTAAAGCATCCTTTACAAGCTGGAGTTCTGGGTGTCACTCAGAGTCCCGGCAGGAGACATCACATACAGGCACAAGTGATGGAGGAGGGCTTAATAAATAAAGCAGCCACGAGACTTAACAAAGGAGTGCGCAGGGGAAGGGAAGCTTCTTGTGAAAGCAAAGCACCTCGAGCTCAGATCTGAGAACCTTTCCCACCCTGGGCCGATGCTGGAGCCCAGACAGAGCTGGGCCAAGACCCTGGATAGGACAGGGTAGCTGAGAGGTTGCAGCCCCCAGCCAGCAGGGGGGACTGGGGGAGCAGATGCCCCCATCTCCTCTCCTCCCGCCCTGTGAGTACCTGCCACACCTCCCTCTGGCCAAACCCTGCCAGGAGCCCAGGAGAGGGAGACAGTTGCTGCTGTCCGGGAATGTTGGCTGCCGCCTGGGGCACTGGGCAGAGAAGGGTGGCGAGTGGATGGAGGGAGAGCAGGGAGACTCCCAGGGTCACAGGGGGCCTGGGCTATCTAAAGTTGTTAACAAACATATCTTGAACTGCACCCCCAAATCTGAGCCAGAGAAGAGACTTGAGGTGACAGAAAGGAGAAGCAGACTCTTCAGGATGGGACATGGTGGGCATCAATAGCTTTGAAGAATAGTCCAGTGCACGGTCTAGAGCAGTGCTACTCAAAGTGTGGTCCGTGGACTGGTGCCGGGAACTGTTTGTTACTCATCCACAATGTAACAAGGACAGAAATTGACAGTCAGCTTTCAAAAACCTTTATAACAACTTTAAAAAGTAAGTTGTCTGTTGAATTTAATGTTTTTAATGAGGCTTGTATTTTGTATGTCTTTAGGTTTTATTTTTCATTTCATTTTTCTAAGAATTCATTTCTACTGTATTTTACAAAGGTACTTGGTCTGTGACAGATTAGAAATGTTAAAAAGAAAACAGTCTTTTGTCCCAGATGGTTTGAGAAGCACCAGTCTAGAGCGAATCTTAATGTGCGCATGGTCTACCTGGGGACTTGAAATGCAGGTTGCAATCCAAGAGGTCCAGGTGATGCCCAGAATTCTGCATTTCTAACCATCTCCCAGGGCATGCCAGTGCAGCTGACCCAAAGACCACAGTTTGAGCAGCAAAGCTCAGAGCTCCCCAGGCTGAAAAGGAGCAGGGTTTCAGGGGCAGGGATGTGAAGGCCGCCCTTGAGTTGGGTGGTGGTTTGTGTAGCCTTGGGGTAGTGGGACCCCACACAGACAGTAAGAGATGGGCAAAGGAAGGAAAGACTGCAGTGTCCAGCACTGAGGGGATCGCTGGCTTGGAGGGTAATAAAATCAGTTGAAAAGGGGCTTGTGTGAACGCCATACCAACCTACACACAGGGGCAAGCTGGGTCAGCCCACCAGGTGTCAGGCCCACCTATTCTAAATACCAGGCACCATGAGGCCCAGCCCTGCCCAAGGTCTGAGCTGAGAGACAGCTGGACCTGGCAGTGCGGGCATGACACCCTCCCTCTGAAGCACAAGAATTTACAAAACAGGTGCCTGCCAAGGTCTCCCTGCCCTCTCCATGCTGCACAGCAAGGATGGATGGACTCTGCTCCCATGGGCTCCACCTCTCCTGGGGCAGCCTCCGGGCTCTGTGCTCTTGCCCTCGTGACAACTGTCCCAGCTGCTCTGCCCACTTTGGACCCTGTGCTAGAGACACCAGCTGGACTCCAGCTGCCCACGCCCACCTGGATCTGGCGATTTAGACTGATCGTGAAGGAGAACACAGTGCTGTACCTCCCAGCTACAGGCTTCCTCACCCGACTTGCCCTCTTTATCTCTCTGGGGGTTCCTGGGACCCTGGTGGCAGCAGGCAGTGCAAGGGATGGTGAGAGTCTGCAGGGTGAGGAAGACTGTGAGGGGTAAGGGAAAGAATGGAATGTTCTAAGCTGGTTACTCTGTGATACTGAGGAGCATAAACCAATAAAGGTAAACATACAATCTCATTGCTCGGAGTGCTTAACACATATGGAACGAACTATGTCATGCATGGTGTGCTGAATCTGGAATTCCTAAACCATGGAACGTTTGCATTAGTGGTTTGAGAATTAAAGAGAGGAGTGAAAATAGCACACGAGGGTGTCCTTGAGTGAGAAAGAGGCATAGAAAGTGCCTTATCTGCTGGCTACATGGCCAGAGAGAACCCTGGAGGAGGAAGGGCAGGAGCTGCCAGATGTGGGGAAGGAAACCTGGCCCCTCTGGTCTAGAGGGAGCTGCGGAAGTCCTGCCGAGGACACACAGTGCAGCACCCCTCGCCAAGGCTGGCAGTGACCCCAAGAAAAGAACGGTGGGTTATTCTGTACTTAGAACAGGTGGTTTGGTTTGATTTTTTTTTTTCCTAAAGTAAAGAAATGCAATGGGAGAATGGAAAGTGAAAACACAAAAGCAAAGAGAATCACAGAAACAGGGATATGGAAAGAAGTGGCATCAGGAAGAAAAGGGTAAAGAAAGATAGTCTGGTGGCGCAGGAAGGCTCCAGGGTTCCAGGTGTGAGAAGCAGGGACTCTGGGGGGCCAGGCAAGTACCTCGAGGATGGCAGGCAAAGGAGGGGAGACACCAGGCCCAGCGACTCCCCTGACATATCACATTTAACTCAAGCTTTCATTAGAACTGTCGTGAAGAATTCATGAAATTCAGTTTTTCCTTATATACGCTTGCCATTAATAGTAATAGGAAAATGGCCATGATTTAAAGCCGAAATATGCTTGAAATCTTAAAAGTTTCACAAGGGAAGAAACATGTAAAATAGTTTTCAAGATTAGCTAAGGAATCAAATATGTTCTTTTTAAAAACTCGATTTCCATTTACTGGGTATTTTTCTGATTCTGTTAGCATTTAAAGATCTCTGGCAGGCCAGCCTCATTCTGAGATGAAACAGTCAGAAGCTCATATTGGTGGGTGGAGACATCGGGAAAGCTCCAAAGAAGCTTTTTCTTCAATAACTCAAGTCCTACCAGAAATCGTTTTTCCCTTTGTCCTCTTTCTATAGAACCCGACTTTTTCCCCAAAAGGAAAAACAGCTTCACTGTTTTTCTAACTGTAAAAGCAATACATCGCATTGTCGAAAACACAGACTTAACAGTAGGTAATGTGGACTGAGTTCTATCTTATTAATCCCTCACGGCCACCCTAGGACGTGGGTACTAGATTCATCCTCATGTTCCAGATGAAGAAACTGATGAGGCATTAGCTAGCGGGCCCAGTGTCACTTGGCTAGAAAGCTACAGAGCCAGATTTGTACCTAGATAAGTATCCAAAACCAGCGATCTGAATTACACTCCGAGATTTACGGAAGAAAGTCAAAATCAACAATAACCCCACCATCCAGAGAGATGCACTCTCAGCATTTTAAAGTCTCTCTTTCCAGGATTTTTTCTTTTCTTATATAATATATGCACATAATTTTTTTACTACAAAGTGTGATCATACCATACTGTCTAGCTATCTAGCTAGCTTACATACAGTTTTTTTCTATATGTTTTTTACATGTTTTTTTCTTCACAATATAGCATGAATGTATGTTGTGTCAACAAAGACTGCTCCAGGGCATCATTTGGCTGCCTGTTAGGCCACTGACTGAATCAGTCCCCTTTCGTTGGATATGAGATTGTTTCCGACTAGATGCTATTATAAACAATGGTTTGATATGCATATCCTAGATCAAACATTTGAGCATTCATCTCATGAGTTCTTTACAATAAATTCCAAGTAGTCGTTTCATGTCAAAGATAGATAGTAATCTTTTAAAATGCAAATATTCTGGGAAGATGTAACATCAGTACTGAGTTCCCAGGACTTTAGTGTGAATGTGTGTATAGATACTTTACTCACTTAGAAGAGATGAGGCAGCTTAACACATTAATTGCCATGTGAGTTGTATTTAACTCATGCTAGTTTTGAGCCTGGGGCCTCATGAAGCATATGTAACTCACAAGTCTTTACCTTGGAATCCTTGTGGTACATAGGCAACTCACACTGCCATGCTATAGCATACGTGTTCAAAGGTGGCAAAACCTTGCAGTCGACTCTCTAAAAGGTGCCAAGGGCAATTTCTATTTATTTTTGTCTCATCAGCATCAGCCATGGTCCTGGGGGTTCTCAAGACATGAACCCCATTTGCGTGTTTGCTGTCTAGCTAGATGAGAGGCCTATAAGGTGTGGGCTGATTCAGCAGCCACAGGCGACCCTCTCTGGTACCTCTCCCCAGCCTGTGGGCTGCACCTTCCCCTGAGATGCCAAGCCCTGGTTATCAGTCTTTGTGATGAGAAAAATCCCTCTGACAGCTTTACAATGGCCTGAATCCTGGGAGGCAGCCAAATGCCAGTCATAACTGTGTGTGACCCAAGGTTGCCTTGTAAGAGTCACCAAGGAGGTCACGGTGACCTCTGTTTACCATTCTTTCATACTAATGTCTATCTGCAGAGAGTGAGAGAAAATTCCAGAAGAAAAGTATTTTGTTTCCTAGTGTTGCTGCTTCCTAGTACAGTTTTTATCCCAGCTTCTGTTTCTTGGATTTATGTTGTCTGCCCACAACCTACTGAGTGTTTTGGGAAGAAACATATTTAATTCACTTTCTGTTATGTCAGTTGCATTTGTGGTGCTAGTTATATGAAAACTAACAAATGTAAATGTTGCAGGTCTTTAAAATAAACCAGAGCTGTCCATGCTTACAGCAAGATATAGAATCCAATGGACTAAGATGAAAAGAAGTACATTCCAGGACTTCTGAGCCCCATGTATACAGAAAGAATACTGTAGACACAGCCCCTGACCTGGTGTACTGAGCCCCCAGTGTACTGAGCCTGTACGTCATAACACAGCAAATGCCTCAGAGGACGCAGAAACGGCTCGGAGGGATGCAGGCAGCCAGGGAGGGTTTCCAGCAGGTGAAATCTGAGTCATCTTGGGAAGAAGGTAGCCAGACCAGGCAAGGTGGGAAGGAACCCCAAGGCCATGAATAGCACCAAAATAAGGCCCAGAGGCAGGAAATGACATGGTATATTTAGGGGATTACAGTTAGGTTCCGACAGATGTAGTATAGAGCTTGCAGGAGGAAGTGGCATCTAAAGGTGAGGCTGGCAAAAAGGTAAGGGCTAAACAGTAAAGGGGCATCTGTGCCACATTAAGAAACTTGGACTATATTCCAAAAGTAATGGAAAACCACTAAAGGATGCTAATGAAGGAGAATGACTGTCAGGCCACACTTACTGTAAAAATAGAAAAAAAAAGAAAAGAAAAAGAAAAAAAAAAAAGAACGACATGCTGACATCTCTGTTTCACCCTGGAAGCAAGGAGAAGATTGATAGGTAGGCCCTTGGAAGATGGCCAGCTCCAACTATTTCTAATCTTTCTCATCTCACCATTAAGGATTTGTTCCTCTCAGGCCGACTACAGAACAAGGTGAGCTGAGAAGAGAGGCTGGGAAATCAGTGAGGAGATTGGCTGTCAAGGGCCAAACTGGTATATGCAGTAACAACAGAGAGGAGGCGCTGGGCTCTGGAGATGTCAGGAGCAAGATGCAATGATTAAATAGTAAGAGGGGGAGGGATGAGGAAGAAACTGAGAGGACACTGGCAAACTGTCTCTTGGAAAAAAGAAGCCCCGATTTGTAACATTTTCCAATTCCTGTAGTGTAAATTCTCTCACCAAGACCAATCTCAAGCTATCAGGCTTACATATTACTTCCCATCTTGCCCATACAAACCTCCCACACATAATCTTCCATGTTCTTTTTCTCACTCCCACTTGCTGGAATGGAGATGACCCTCAGAAACCTTGGGAACCACATGTTGGAAGATGGTAGAGCCAAAATATAGAAAGAGTTTAAGTCTTTGAACCACATTTTAGAGGGGAGTTGCTGGACCAGGATTGGCTGTCTTTGGACTGTTACCTGAATGAGAAATAAACTTCCAATGTACTTAACCACCGTGTTAGTCAGCATTCTCCAGAGAAACAGAACCTATAGAATGTGTGTATACATACAGAGAAAGAGAGAGAGGTTTATCTTGAGGAATTGGCTCTGCAATTACGGAAGCTGGTAAGTCCAAAATCTCCAGGGTGGGCCAGTAGGCTAGAGACCCAGAGAAGAGCCAGTGTTCCAGCTGAAGTCTTAAGGCCATCTCCTGGCATAATTCTTCCCTTCTTGCTTTGGGGAAGTCAGTCTGTGTTCTATTCAGGCCTTTGAGAATATATGGCCATAGAATATATAGTTCGGTTTTAGTTTAGACACTATTTTCTATAACAGTGTTTAAAGATCTTGGAATCTGTTTACATCAATGCTGTTTGAGGTAGTGTTCAGAGGACTAAACAAATCTGATATCTCAGGGATTCCAGTCTATTGCTCGGGATCCACTCAGCTTCCTTGAGTTTTTCATGTATAAAAAGAGGATGCCAGATCTCCAGATTCTTCCTACTGTATAAATTACTTCAAAGGCACTTCCAAGGCAAATTAACACTTTTTAAATTACTCTAGGACCATAAAGGATAAAACTGCATCCCAAATAGCCCAGAAGATTTTAGTGGCATCTGTTTTTCTACACACTAATGAATTATTTGCTTTTGAGGGTTAAACCTCAAGATTGTGTTCATTAATAGCAAATTTATGAATAGCAAATTTGTTCTAAATATAATTTTCTGTATCTTCTAATTTTGTTATAGCTACAAATACTTTTAAAATACTGCAAAGAGACTCCAGTGTCATAAATGGAACCAACCATCTAATTAATTACAGAGTTAAAATTCTTCCACTGTCACCCAGAGATTTGGTCTTACAGCAATATGTTTCCATTACTGCTAAACCCTGTGAAAATTCAGAGTGACCCTGAATCATCCTTGGTTCATTCCACATTAACTCAGCAAATATATATTAACCATCTACTATATGCTAAACACTGTACAAGCTGTCAGGAGCAAAACATCATGTAATGAACAAAAGAAGACACAGTTCCTGGCCTCCTGAAGCTCATAGTCTGAACTTGTGGTCTCCAACCCCTGGGCCGTGGACCTGTATCCACCCAGGGACCCAGCTGAGTCAGACTCCTTGGTGACCTCATGAGCCAAACATCTCTAGAACCAATTTAATCTCCAAAGTCCTCAAGCCCAAGAAGAAGCAGAAACTAGCCCAGGCCTCTCTCCACACCTGACTCAGTTGACTGCAAAGGGCTGCAAAGAATGCTTTGGATTTTTCCACCAAAGCCTCATAAACGTTGAAGAGAATCAGAAAAAACATATATGATTCTAGAAGGCATCTATATATTAAATTCACTCTCAGATGATTGGATCCTGTATTTGCCTCTGGCCCCTGGGGAGTTTACTATCTATGGCGAGTTCATGAAAAAAAGGTGGAGTAATGGGAAATTTCTCCTGTGATCTCTTTTTCCTTAAAAGTTATAATTCTGTTTCCATTGTTACTCTTAACCTTGGAACTTTAGAAACAACTTCTGAATGTTCTATTCATTGCATTTTAAATAACTGTTTTATAGCATTTACTTGGGCAAACATTTGGAGGGGTAGGGTTTCAGGACTAGGCTCACTTTCCTTTTTTTTATTTGTTTTTTTAGATACAGGGTCTTACTATGCTACCCAAGCTGTATTTGAGCTCCTGAGCTCAAACGATGTCCCACCTCAGCCTCCTGAGTAGCTGGGACTACAGGTCCATGTCACCACACCTACCTAGGCTCTCTTTCTTCTGTCTTAGTCTGTGTCCACTCTAAAGCCATGAGGCAAAGACTTGGGTACAGGTAGTTTATTTAGGAGTTGACCTCAAGAAGCACAAATTAGGGGAGAGAGGAACACAGCGGAGGGAGAAAAGCCAACAACCGATGTGTTCATGAGCAGATTACAAAGGGCAACCCAACGGAGGCTCAGTCCCACCAGAAACACTGAAGAATTGTGTAGAACGCACTTCAGAACCGTCCCACTGCAGCTGGGCATGGTGGCATGCACCTGTAATCCCAGGTACTCAGGAGGCTGAGGCAGGAGGATTGCTTGAGCCCAGGAGTTTGAGGTTGTAGTGAGCTACGATGACGCCACTGCACTTTAGCCTGGGTGACAAAGCGAGACCCTGTCTAAAAAAAAGAAAGAAAGAAAGAATTGTCCCACTGAGAGGCAGGGAAATTGGGTATTTTTCCACCAATTCCCATCCCTCTTGGAGCATTAAATGCTGGACTTCCAGGTTGCTGTAGACACAGCTGTTAAAAACTGCCATGGCCCTAGAAACAGCCTTCGGTCAGAAAACACAGAGTCAGTCAGATGCAGGCCCTTGAGATGGGCAAGGGGACAGGCACAGGAACTGTCCATCAGACCCGCCACTCAGAGGGGGACCAGGGAGCTGTGAGCATCCCAGCCTTTGTCTCTACAGGGCCCAAAGGACTGTCCCAGTGGTTCTCTTCTGCTGTCACCATCTGCTCTCATGGGCCTCTTTCCCCAGAAGCCTGCAAAACCGGGGGGCAGCACTGCCTCCAACCTCTGAAGGAAACACTCAACCCTTTTGTGACTGTAGGGGTTTTTCGGGAAGTTGTATTGTCTTTGTTTATTTTTACTACTAACAGGTTTAAAATCATACTCTTGGGGATATTACAAGTTGCATAAAAACCTTAAAATTCTTCTCAAGATGATTGTCCTGTGGTTCCCTGGAACACAGTGAGTCAGGCTTGCTCTGTGTGGTGCCCTGTCACCCCTGAGCTGGTTCTCCTCTTCATTCCCACCCAAGAGCCAGTGCTTTACAACCTGCAGGCCACCCCCACATCCACACGTCTCCCTTACATCTCACCCTGGGGTGGCAGCAGGAGGGTGAACATAGGGAGTCCCAAGAGTAAGACTCGTCTGGGTTCTGAAGGAAGTCCCAGGTCTGTATGTAGACCCCATGGCTATACCTTCCCATCTCACAGGGGGACACCACTGGAGGTCATACCCCACCAGGATCCAGGAAAGGCAAAGGTTCTTATATGCCAAAGATTCTCCTTTTAAAAACTGGACATCCACATTTTGCTTTAAGTATAAAAATGAGCTCATGATACTTGGCCAGATGATATGAAAGCTTCATATAAGACACTGTTCTTATTCTATAGCTTGAAAGTGATGCATAATGTATAATCAAATGAACAACCCCAGAAAATATGATGCCTCCAGTGAGTCACAGAAATGTCCTGCATTTGCCACCCTGCAAGGGAGAAACTGCCCTTCAGCCCTGAACGTAATGTTTTCATTTGTCAAACTGTGTTGGCCAAGAACAATAACAATGAAAAACACCAACTAGTCCAAAAGGAGACAAAGAAAACAACCCCCTCGTGGCAACATAAGCTGTCAAATTGACGACGGCACATCATAATCTAATTTCAGCTCTCAGAAGGTGAAAAAAAGTTTATGATCTGCATTTTATTTCCCAACCATGCATCAAAATTCATACTTCTCTACCTCTAAGGTCTTAATGTTACTATTAAATTATGAAATCTAGCCTCTCAATAACATTCTCATGGTTGATTCCAGCAAAAGGAAGAAAACACAGATCTCACCAACGGGGCATAAAATATGAATCCTACAAGACAAAACACGCTCATTAAAACACATGTGCTCCAACATAAAAGAGGAAAGAAATGCGTTCAGTCTGACATAATTTTTATATTGCTTTTCCTTTTCCTAGACCTTTTTGAAGAATTGTCTACGGTATTATATATAGTATTTCCTAGAGGCACAAAAGTTATGAGTCTGTTCTTTTTAACAAGTGTTTATCAAAGTTCACTTTATTTTATCAAATAAAAATTATTACCACTGCTGTTAAGAGGTTTAAAATGAAGCAGTTAACTCATTTAAACCTCAAAAAACAATCTCATTTTTATAAACAAGGAAACTGAGGCAGAGAGCAGTTAAGTCTGTGGCTCAGGGCCACACTGCAAGTGAACAGTGTGCTCAACCATACACCAAGACTGGCCCACACCAGCACCCACATGCACAGAGCAGGTGGGTGGACACACTGTCTTCATGAATATGTATGCTATGACTAATGTTTGCCAGCCACCAGCAAATTACTAGATTGTTCCTGTGTTATGTTTTCTTAATTTAACTGTTTTAATTACAGGTTCTTCAGTACATCAAAAGGATGCTTTTAAAGTGCTTTTAAAAAAAAATAGTTCTAAGGAGAAAAGAACAAGTCCAGCAGGCATGGGTGCATTCAGTAAGGATCATTTGGATGAGCTAAAATTCCCTGTTAAATACAAAAATCCTCAGTTAAATAAATGATATTATAGGTAAATCCTGGTCACTATAGGCAAAATCTAGAGGGTAGCTAGAGGTTAGCTATCAGAGGGATAAGACTAATTCAGAGCTGAAATGGGGGTTCTAGAGTCTTTGAACCATGAAGCATCTCTGTGAATTACACCAGATGCAAATAGATGATGAAAATATTCTCAGGAGAGGTCTAATTTAGCACAACATAGGGGCCAAAGCAGTTGAAAGCACTTCTATCACAAAATTATGCCCAATCACAATGAAAATAACACATTCAAAGAAATCTCAGTATCATTCAATTTCCAAACTGTGGGATGTAGTTCCCTTTTTTATTTCTTTCAAGAAGTATCTCTTATATAAACTGCACTCTATACACAAAAGTTTTTAAATAGTTTCATTGGCAAAGAAATATTTTTTAAAATTTTAATTTACATATATATATATTTTAGAGACAGGGTCTCTCTCTGTCACCCAGGGTGGAGTGCAGTGGCCTGAAACTATTTGAAAACTTTTTTTTTTTTTGGAGACAGGATCTTGCTCTGTTGGCCAAGCTAAAGTGCAGTGGCACAATCATAGCTCACTGCAACTTCAAACTCCTGGGCTCAAGTGATCCTCCTGCCTCAGCCTCCCAAGTAGCTGGGACTACAGGTGTGCACCACCATGCCCAGCTAATTTTTTTTTTTTTTTTGGTAGAGACAGGGTCTAACTATGTTGCTCAGGCTGGTCTTGAATTCCTGGGCTCAATCGAACCTCCTATGTCAGCCTTCTGAAGTGCTAGGGTTGCAGCCATGAGCTACCATACCTGGCCTTTGTAACTCATTTAATTCATAAAAATGGGGATCTGCACTGTGCTAGGCACTGTTGTGGGTTTTAAGGGAGGCAAATATTAATGTCACAGGTTTAACAATGATTAGTGAATTAAAGCTGAAGTTTGTTTTTTACAATAATTATTGTTATGTCAAAAATCACCACAGAAACCGTGATACAAACTCATGTTTCCATTCCAATAACCCACCTGCCCCAGATCCAAGGTGAGGTTGACTTTGTTGTACTGGGTGCCTGAGGAGAGAGGAGGGCTTTGCCACCACCGTTCAGATCCATCGATTGCATTGGTGGCTGGATGTGCCTTCCTGGGGTCCTCAGAGTTGCAATAGTCACAGAACTGGCCCTGAAAAACAAGGTTCTTTTTTTATTTTCAAGTAAATTTTTCTTATCAATTTAGTAAAAGAGGGAACCAAACAAAGAACTGCTGTATATAGCTTAGTGATGTCACTGTTAGACTTCATTATAATGTATTCTGAAGACAGCAGTAAGGCTTTCTCTTTTTCATTTAATCTTAAACCATATCATCAGTTTTATACCTCGGTTTACCATGTCTCTAGGATATAGATTATATTTATCTTCCATCTTCTATAGTTTTGTTTTTCTTGCTTCATACAACACTTTGGGAAGAGCCTGTTGTAATGTTTCCACTTCACTCTTGCAACCCTACTCTGTGCAACTCTGTGTGAGGCCCTGGGGTAGGAAAAGGATCCCTGCCCACAGCCCCGGTGGAGAAATTAAGTATACAAATAATCATCAGGGAAGCTGGGCACAGCAAGTGCCTGCGGAGCATGTGGAATGCAGGGGTCAAAGGCGGTAGATATTCCAGGGTGGAAGAGGTAGCATTTCCACTGCATGTGACGATGGGCAGGACTTTGGTAACTGTTACTGAGCTGCAAACAGGGAAAGCCTTCCAGGTGGAGGACACAGCATGGGCAAAGGCACAGGGGCCAGCTGCGCCAGTGTGCCACAAGTGTTGAAAGACCAGCCTTGACATGCGAATGGGGGAGATGTGGCTGGCTACGAATACCGCGGTGAGGAGTCAGGAGTTAATTCAGAAGGTAAGCGGCATCCATTTTTACCTGCAGTGATATCTGTTTGGTATTATAATTTCTAACTCCTTACTGAATTACTCTTTTTTGATAGGCAGATTCTTTTGATTCTGGTTTTTGTTTTGTTTGGGTTACTGCATAATTTTACAGCCATTTGCCATCTAAAAAGCTGAACAGGCCTGGCGTGGTGGCTGGGCTGATCTCAAAAAAAATAAGAAAATTTAACCAGGCATGCTGGTGCATGCCTGTAGTCCCAGCTACTCAGGAGGCTGAAGCAGGAGGATTGCTTGAGCCCAGGAGTTTCAGGCTGCAGTGAGCTATGATAGCACCACTGAGCTCCACCCAGGGAAACAGAGACCCTGTCTCTAAAAAAAAAAAGTAAAAGTAAAATTAAAATAAATAAATGACTAAAAAATTGAACATAGGCCTTCCTTCTATCTTGAATGCATTTTAACTGGGTCAAAGGATCATGCTTACCCAGGGATGGCCTTCACATACTCAACTACTCTGCTCCCAAACTAAACTATCTTAGAGTATAACCACCACACAGGAGGGGGACAAAGAAGCAAACTTATACCCATAGCCTCCCCAGAATGTGCTGTGACAAAGTGGTACCTCTGCCCCTGGTCGGCATTTTAGAAGTTAATTCTTAAATATTCAAAGATAAATTTGCTCCTATTATGTAACCAATTGTGTGACCAAATGTTTTCATCTAATATGCAACTGATAGTTCTTTCATACATGATGAGATGTCTGTTTAAACATTTATCTTTGGACATTATATAAAAATATTTATGTAACTCAGAAACAGCACGTTGGGGGGTGTGTTGTCCCATCAGTCCATTAGGTCAGAGACTATGTGTGTGTCCTGTTCTTCCTCCTATCATTTCCGCCCAACACGTTGCCTAGCACATAGTAGAAACTCAACAAAGTAATCATTCCATCAGAAATTTTGCAAAAAATTTTGATTCTTTCTATAAAATTTATTATTATAATAAGGGGCTCAATTAATAACTTTTTAAGGTAGGACATCTAAACATTTATTATTAGTATTTTTCCCTTTGATGGTCTTTTATTTTTCCCATTTTTTTTTCTTGGAGTACATTTTACTAGTGTAATTATTTAATGACGGAATTAAATTGTTATTCCTTGAACTTTGGAAGATTTACATCAGGCTAGAAGCAAATCTCTTCCTAAAATGTGGAAGCTTATGACTTACATTTATCTCTGTCTCCATAGTGTAGACAAGAGAAATGGAGATGATATTTCTTGTGTTTTTATAGTAATTTTCAATTTCAAAACAATAATAATAATAATAAATGAACATTTATAGAGCACCTATTATACACTGAACACCATGCACTCCATATTTTCATACTAAGATTATCACCTCTATTTTACAGATGAGGAAACGGAGTGGAGAGGTTACCTAATTTTTCCAAGAATCACACAACTGGTAAATGGTAGAACTGGGACCTACGTCCAGGACCCAGGGATAACATGTTAACCACTACCCTGTGACTCTCTTCCCCACTCTGGCAGCTGCAACTCTGGTGTATTAGACATCCATGGATATTCAGTAACAGATGTTATCTCCTATAGTTAGTTTTAAAAGGTAGCCTTCAACAATAGCCTAAACGCAATAGTTCCAAGGCCTCTTTCATTTGGAATCATCTGATCATTTCTACTGATGCCCTATTTCTTGTACAGCCCCAAGTAGAACTGTCCCTAGCATTTACCAGACTGGGTAAGAACACAGGCTCAGGAACTTTAGCACCTACTAATTGTATGATCAAGGGCTAATTACTAAAATATACATTTTGAGAGTGAACAATAAATAATTTGAAAGTACACATTTTAAAAAACAATTTTATTGTCGAGACAGCATCACAATTATACAGGTTAGTGACAACATTGACCTCTGGAAGTCTGACTGACATAATAGATAAATAAGTTAAAGGTGAATTCCTAGTAGTGAACTTTGCTCAGGTAATAAAAATGAGTCGGACTTTCTGTTTATTTCTACACTTGTCACTGGAAAAAACCTTGACAGCAAAGAGTGTATAAAAATAACTTATCAAGCCAATAATGCCAGCGATGATGATTTTTCTGGATTAACTACGTGTATTAGCTAAGTTTAGGTGATACATTTTCGCCATAAAAAATAAGTTCTAAGAAAGATTCCACAAGCTTAAGTTGAACATTAACAAGCAAAAGCATACCATATACTTACTCTTTGAAAAACAGAAAGAAAAAATTTAGTCCAAAAAATTAATAATACATTTAAAAATTAATACTTACAAAGTCTAGCTTCTTTAAGTTACTCTTAAATGTTCAGAGTGAGAATGTTTTAATCCAGTATTTTTATTAAAATATTCCTTCTCTTTTCTTTCTTTTTTTATTCTTGAAATTTCAGTGATTTTTACCCTACATCTCAAATGTCATATTTACTGCAAATCGACCTGTGTGAACAATCAAAAAGAATTTAGCAGTACCTTGCAGGAAATCAGACTGTGGATCTAGAAGTGAATAAAAATCAGAAGAATGACTTTTTTAAAAAGATGTTTAAAACCTTATCCATCATTCTAAATCGTTTTTGTGAGATCTTTGTGGAGATTTAAATCTAAGTGAAAATGCTACATAAATAAGTAAACTTGGGGTTGAAGAACCTTCTCAGGGAGACCAAGGTTATGACTAATCTCTGACGGTAAGGTCTTGGCAGTAAGAAACAGGGTTTTGAGAGGAGACAACCTAATGCTGCTTTTTAAAAATGCAACACTTGATAATAGTTTTCAAAATAAAACTTGTACAGCAGAGGAGAAAAGAACCCATGGAACTTTTCAGACTGCAGATCATTGAGGAAGCTCTTTCCTTTCCATGAGTGTCACTAGGACAGGCCACATTTATTTTTCTGTAGCCACATCTTCTAACAGACATTTACATTAACTTTATTGCTTTGTGTGAATACACGAAATAAAAGGGTTTATGTATTTGTCTCAGCTATTTCTGATTCAACTTGCTGTTTTCAACAAGAATTGAAAGTAAAAAATGGGGAAGAGACCAGAATAAGAAAGATTTTTTAAAAACAGAGGTGTGACTTTTAGAATAGAAGAAATAAAACTGTTATAATTTATAGATGATAAAATTATTTACATTAAAACTCCAAATGAATACACTGAAAAAAATTTAGGAATACTAGGAGAGTTTAGCAAGGTGGCTGGATATGAGATTAATGCAAAAGTTACTGCACTTCTGTACAATAGCAGCAAGCAACTACAAAATGTAATTAAAGAGAAAACACAATTTACAACAGTCTTAGAGAACATCAAGTATCTCAAAAGAAATTTAACAATTAAAATTTTAAACTTTGTTAAGAGAATTTTCAAAATCTATAATATATAAATGGAGATATACTATTTTCTTAGATAGGAAGATAATATCAAAAACTTATTGATTCTCCCCTAAATTAATCTATAGAGTCAATATTATTCCAATGAAAATTTCAATAAGGACTTTCTTAAAACCTAGTAAGATAATTCAAAAATTTATATGGAAATGTAAAGGACTAAGAAAAGCCAAGATATTGTGAATAAAGAGACCAGAGAGGAGGAAGCTTGCTCTTCAAAAAATCAGGGCCAATTATGAAGCTAGTGTAATGAAGACAGGGCAAGATGAGACAAACAGACCTATGGGACAGAACAGCAATTCCCAAGACAGTCTCCCATGCATTTGGGAAGGCTTAGCACATATCAGAGGTGGTATGTCAGATCAGTGGGAAAAGAAGGTTATTCTATACCCAATCAAAATAATAAAATGAGATTCCTACTCAAGTCATAAACAAAAATCAACTTCAGAAGAATTAAGGACTTAAGTGTCAAAAATAAAACTTCAAAATCTCTTAGTAGAAAACAAAGATGAATACCTCTTGGAACTCATATCAAGGAAAGATTTCTTAAACAGATACAAAAAGCACTGACTACAAAATAAGAGATGAATAAATTTGGCTATATTAAAATTAAGAATTTTAGTTCATCAAAGACACTTTAAAAGTGTGAAAATAAAAGTTAAAACTAGAAGATATTCACAATACACAAGTGGTAAATAGTCTTAAATGACAGCTACCATCAATTCCTTCTCTCTCTATATGTGCCTGCCATTTCAGCCATCAAGAGGTGCATGCTATTTGCCTTGAGGCTAGTCTCTCCTCTTGACTCAAGATTAACTTTCTCATTTGCTTTGTTGTAGTAGAAGTGTCACTCTGGGACATTCAAGCACAGGCCTTAAGAGGAATGGAAGATTCTGCTTCCTTCCTCTTAGAAGTGAGCCTCCAGGTAAGAAGTCCAACTACCCCCAAATCACCATGCTGTGAGAAAGCCCAAAACAACGAACTGGAAAGGGGACATGAAAGAGCACCAAGACACCTTATATGTTAGTTCAGTTCATCCTTGCCACCAGCCAAATGCAACTGAGTTATCCAACTGATAATACATAGAGCAGAAGAACCACTCAGCTGAGCCCAGTCAACCCACAGAATTATGGGGTGAGAAAAATGTTGTTGTTTTAAGCCACTAAGTTTTGGAGTAATTGGTTACACAAGAATTGATAACTGAACAAAGAATATAAAGTCAAAAATTTCTAATCATATATATATATATATATATACACACCAAATTCCTACAAATCAATAAGAAAAGTATAAACAGTTTAACAGGAAAATGGGCAAAAGTAAGAACAGGCATTTCACACAAGAGGTAACACATATGACAATAAACATTTTAAGAAATGTTCACCAGCAGGGCACAGTGGCTAACCCCTATAATCCCAGCACTTTAGGAGGCTAAGGTGGGAGGATCGCTTGAGTCCAGGAGCTCGAGGCTACAGTGAGCTATGATTAAGCCACTACACTTCAGCCTGGATGACAAAGTGAGACATTGTCTCTAAAAAAAATTTGAAAATAAAAATAAAGAAATGTTCACCATCATTAGTGATCAAGGCAGACCACAATGATAATATTATTTTATATTGGCTCAATAGGCCCAAGTTTAAAGTTTGGTGATAACAAGCATTACAAAAGATATGATAGGGGTGTAAATTGGTACAAAAACTTTGGAGACTGTTTTGGCATTACCTCCTAAAGGCAAAAATTCACATTTCCTATGACACAGCATTCTACTCCCAAGCTAATAGCCCAAAAATGAACTCTTGCACAAGTTGCATGGCATAATATTCAAGAATACTCATAGCAGCATTTTTCACAAGAGCAAAATCCTGGAAATAACCTAATGGCCCAGCCACAGAAGAGTGGATGAATAAACAGTTGTATAAATATGAATAAATATATGAACAATAATGAATAAAGTAATATATACAATGAAACAACATAGATCTATCTTAGCAATCTAATATTAAGTGAAAAAGTGGCCAGGCATGGTGGCTCACACCTGTAATCCTAGCACTCTGGGAGGCTGAGGCGGGAGGATTGCTCAAGGTCAGGAGTTCAAGACCAGCCTGAGCAAGAGTGAAACCCCGTCTCTACTAAAAATAGAAAGAAATTGGCTGGACAACTAAAAATACATAAAAAAAATTACCCGGGCATGGTGGCACATGCCTGTAGTCCCAGCCACTGGGGAGGCTGAGGCAGTAGGATTGCCTGAGCCCAGGAGTTGGAGGTTGCTGTAAGCTAGGCTGACGCCACGGCACTCTAGACCGGGCAACACAGTGAGACTCTGTCTCAAAAAAAAAAAAAAAAAGCATGATACGCTTTTTATAAAGTTATGAGCAACCAAAATGAAAAGTACTTACTTTTTAGAAATACATACAGATGTAATAAAAACTATATACAAAGGAAAGCAAAGGAAAAATAAAGGAATCAGGATGATAATTTCCTCAGATTGCAGAAGACAGAGGGAACAGGGGTGGGGAGACAATATGCTTAGACACAGGTTACGATCAAGGATTTATTTTTGGTTTTAGTAGCAAGTTCATGAATGCTGATTGCTATTTAAAATCCATATGTGCATATATATATATATTTTATATATAAAAATTATATATATATATAAGCAGGTCATGCAAGGACCAATGATAAGAGCATGTCATAAACTGAGGGTTATGACTGATTCATAATCCAACTCTGCACCTGGGGTCCAATATTTTCTAAACAACCACAAATCATAAAAGCAGGATTAAAACTGACAGAAGAGAAGAGGGGGGCAGAGAGAGAAGGAAGAGTCTTCCGCCCTATGTTCAATTGTTCATCCATCCATGCAACAAACCTGTACTGATCATCACTCTGCACCAGATGCTATTCCAGACAGAGAGAGGAGAACACTGGAAGATAAACAGGACAAGGGACTCACACTCTGAATTGTGTCAAGGCTGTCAGTATCCTCGTCACATGGGAAGTAGAAAATGTAATAGAAGGGACTAGAAAGAAAGGGGATGGGATTGTTTACATAAACAACTCAACAGAGTGAGCTCCAAAGTTGGTGGTCTCCAGGGCATAAGCCAATATTTGCCGAGGGGCTCACAGAGTGACCTACAATTTTTCAGAAGGACAGAAAAAAATAGTCTCTCCCAGTTCCTAACACTTCCGTTGGTTCTTCTTAACTAAAAATCCTCTCATTTGTAATATTTTCATATTAATATAAACACTGTATTGTTCTAAGAAACCAGAGGTTGATTATGGCAGTGCTCCCTGATATAACTTCTGTTTTATTGTTTGAACATTCACTCATTTATTGAACTTATCCAAATTACCTACCATACATAGAGCACCATGTTGGACATTGGAGTAAAAGCAAACAAAGGGTAAGAGTTGGATCCTCCCCTGAAGACAGTGAGTGGGAGACAAGAGAAGTCACTCAATCACTATACATAACCAAGATGGCGCAAGGGAAGGTGAGCCCAGGAGGGGCACACCACACTTTACTTTGCTTAATCTCTACAACACTCTGCTTACATCAAAGTATTCAAAACTTAAAGATGAGGAAGCGAAGTCTCAAAGAGGTAAAGTGCCTCCCCTCAATGCACACAACTAGGATGTGCTGGGACCAGGACCTGCATGTGGGTCTCGTGATGTCATGGCCAGGAACACCTCCCATCCCGGCCAAGCTGCTCTGCAAGCTACATCAAAGAGCCCCGACTTTGATTTGGAAGGAGTGTGAGGCAGCACTGGAATAGGAATTATGTGACTTTCCATACACCTGCCTACTACCAGATGTGTGGGAAGAGACCACCTCAGGAAACAACCCTGTCTGGCAGAAGTTCAGATGCAGGCCCTTACAGCAGGCACAGAAAACCCGGCAAGATGAGCATTTAGCCACATTCATCCATCAACAGCCCCATCACAAGCCACCACATTCATGTTGCCATGAACCTGTAGTCCTGCCATCACTCACTAAGGTCCTGGAGGCTACGGTGATTAGACATTTCTCAAAAGAAGACATACAAATGGCCAAGAGGTATATGAAAAATGCTTAACATCATTAGTCATCAGGGAAATGCCGACTACAACAAGGTTTCATCTCGCCCCAGTTAAAATGGCTTTTATCAAAAAGACAGGCGATAATGAATGCAGGCGAGGATGTGGAGAAAGGGGAACCCTTGTACACTGAGCCAAGATAGAACCCAGGGAAGAATGACTCCAAGAGGGGGCGCTGGAGAGGGGGAAAGGGAGGAGGGGAGGAGGAGAATAGCAGTCTAGCAGTAGCAGGTGCAGCAGCTCAGTCTGCTGGCACCTTGGAGATTTGAGCTTGGCCAGAGAACGTGTGTTCTGCTGCTGGGCACCGCCTGCCTGTGAGCCAGACACAACCAGGTAAAGGAAGATGCTTTTAGGCTTCTCCATCCAGAGACAACCGAGAGCTGTGTTTTTTTTATATTGATAATGTTTCACTATAGTCACTCTTTCCCTCTCCTAGAAATTATTTCACACATTTTCCTCGTTCCTCATCTCATGAATTTGCTTAACTTGCTCATCTTCCTAATCCACAAACCTCCCTGCATCTGTGCCCATACACCTGCCTTCCCTACGGCTGCTAGGGAGAAGATGTGTTCCAAAACTCCATTCCTCCGCGCGCACACACACACACACACACACACACACATTCTCTCTCTCTCTCTCTCTCTCTCTCTCTCTCTGCCCCCTGCATCTCAATCACCTCCTTCTACTGGATCATTCCCATCAGGATTGATCAAACAAACGTGCCTAAAATAAGTATCTTCACACTCCACTGTGTATCTTCAAGTCACTCCACTGCACTGGACCCACACTGACTCTTGCTGTTTCTCAATCACTCCAAGGGTGTTCCTGCCTCAGGGTCTTTGCACATGCTGTTCCCTCTCCCAGGAACATGCTTCTCTCAGACTTAAGTCTCTTTTCAAAGAGGGCTTCCCTGACAATTCCATCTAAAGCAGTGCTGCCCTCTACCATCTGTTTCTGTCCACCTACATGATTTCTCTTCTTTCTCAGCAGGAATCACTAATCATTCGCTTTTCTTTTTAACACCTTTATTGGATTGTAACTGCCCTGAGGGCAGGGACTTTGTCAGCATTGTTCCCTGCTATAAACCTAGAACAGTATGTGGCACAGGGTAGACACTTCATATTTGTTGATTTAATTAATAAATTAAAATGAGGCTGGGTGCAGTAGCTCACACCTGTAATCCCGATCACTTGAGGCCAGGAGTTTGAGACCACCCTGGACTCATAGCAACATCCCACTTCTAAAAAGTTTTTTTAAAAAATCAGCCAGGTGTGGTGGGGCACGCCTGTAGTCCCAGCTACTCAGGAGGCTGAGGCAGGAAGATCCGTTGAGCCAGGAGTTGGAGGCTGCAGTGAGCTATGATCACACCACCGCTCTCCCGCATGGGAGACAGGGCGAGAACCCATTTCTTTAAAAAAAATAAATAAAACGACATAAAACTCTAAGTTAATTAGTTACAAGTTAATTAATGATTTAGTGACAGTGATTTTTAACCTGGGGAAGGCATATTGCAGACTGATACCTGTGTCACTAAGCTCAGCCATTAGAAAGCACAGTCCAACTAATTCTAGACTTGCTTTTTCTACCCTAATGGAAATCTACTTGTTCCTTTCCCCAGAACCAGTTCTCAGCTCCTGACTTCTGACCATCTGCCTATTCTGGCCAGGAAGCACCACTCACATGCACCTCAGCCCTCCCATCTCTGCACAGAGTCTCACTGGTTTTAGAGACTTCTCAGGTACCAACCTTTCTTGCTTCTCATGGCCAAATCAGGGAGGAAAGAAAAAATGCAATTCTTCCGGCCACACTCTGTTTCTTCATCCCAGGCTACTATGCCTCATTCTCTGAATCTACTGCACCCCATCACTTTGTATAAATGCCTTATTATTTTGACTTTTTTACTGAAATAGGTTTCTCAACAATATTTAGTTACAGTTAGCATTTATTAAACACTGTGTTCCAGATGCGTTATGATTGACCTCATGTAATCCTCAGAATAACCTTGTGAACTAAAAGGTACTGGTATCCGCACTGTACAGATGATGCTACCAAGGCTCACACATCACTTAACCTGTCTGAGCTTCAGTTTCTTCATCTGTGAAAGGAACTTGCTAATAGTACCTTCTTCATAAGTTCATAAATTATTGTGATGCTAAGAAGTCAATACATGTAAAGTGCCTTAGAACAGTGCCACACATCAGTAAGTACTATGTAAGTGTGTGTGAAATCAACAGCCTGCAGTAAGCAGAGGAGCAAGACCCCTGTTTATTAGGCTGTTCCTCCTTCTCACCATGCTGCCCCGCTTCTTTGGTGTCACTCCTGTACATAGTGTGTACAGCATATGGTGCAACTTCAGAGTAATGAAGCAATTGCTTCTTTTTTCCACCTCTCACAATTAAATGTGCATAAATCACCACTTAAAACCCATATGTCCCTCTAGCTAGTATTCATTTATTAATTCCACATGCATTTTCTGAGCTTCTAAGATGAGAAAACCACTGAGGAAATATACTGTGATTGTGACACTGAGAAACTGGCAGGACACATGGGACTCAGTGAGCTGGTGTTCCCTCGGGCAGTTTCCACCCTGCTGGCATGAGCCATCTGATCAGTGCCCTGTTAGCTCCTCCAAACGGCTCTTTTTTGCAAATAAGAAAAAGGCTCCTTGCCTCTGAGCAGAAGAAGCCTTGCCCAAGGGGGATTTCAGGCCACACTCACCTCCTTGGCCAGGAATCCACGTATACAGCACAAACATAGGCAGCGCCATTGACTTAGACCATGGACTTAGACCACTGAGGTACCATTTAATAAATCCTTTCCTCACTAGGCAAATGATTCCAGAATGTTGAGCAGAGTTAACACAGGTTTCATAAATGCCTAAATCACAACCACCAACAAATTTATAATCTAGAAGAATGTATTATTGTCACCTAAATTGACCTTAGAAATTAAACTCTCTTCCCAAAATGTTATTTTAGCTGACAAAAAAAAGTATCCCCACATAAACAAATAATATCTAAACTGATTATTAACATAGTATCAAATCGATTTAACATTTCTACACTATAGAAAGCTATAGAAGTCTTTACGCCTACAGATTACTTAGCATGCCAAATATGTTCAGTATATAATGCATGATACATTTCATTATTTCATTATTAAAGGATTTTACCCAAAAATTTTAAATGATTATTTTGACAAATCATTTCTGTAGCTTACCACTTTAGAAATCTTTTTTTTTTTTTTTAAGACAGGGTCTCACTCTTTCACCCCAGCTAGAATGCAGTTGCACTATCACAGCTCACTACAACCTCAAACTCCTGGGCTCAAGCAATGCCCCTGCCCCAGCTTCCTAAGCAGCTTGGACTACAAGTACCCACCACCATGCCCAGATAATTTTTTTTACTTTTTGTAGAGATAGGGTCTTTCGTAGAGACCAGCCTAGGCTGGTCTTGAATCCCTGACCTAAAGCAATCCTCCCACCTCAAGCTCCCAAAGTGCTGGAGTTATAGGCATGAGCCACCGTGCCCAGTCTAGAAGTCTTATCTAAGAAGAATTTTTTCACTCCATGAAAAAACTCAACATTTGTGGGCATTAACTATGACCCAAGAAATGTACTAAGTACTTTTTATCTTTCCAGTAAAACTGTAAGTTAGGCACCATTATTAATCCCATTTTATACATGGGAAAACTGAAGTTATAATATTTGCCAAGGTCAGAGAACAGACAGTGTAAGAATTTAAACTCAAGTCAAATTTGCAGAGCCAGACAGAGTTCTTCATCACTAAGTGAGAATGGTCTGCTAATACATATAATGAGGTGATACTAAATTTTCCATCATAGGAGTTTCCCTGATCTTTTAAGAAAATTAGACCTTAAAAAGACTAATAATTGGCCAGGCACAGTGGCTCACGCCTGTAATCCTAGCACTCTGGGAGTCCAAGGCAGGAGAATTGCTTGAGCTCAGGAATTTGAAACCAGCCTAAGCAAGAGCGAGACCCCATCTCTACATAAAAAAAAAAGAAAGAAATAAATAAAAAGAAAAGGCTAATAATTATCTACAGAGAGGATTGTGTCTGGATACTCTTCGCATCCTTAGCATCTAGCATGGTACCTGACGTGTAATGGCCAATTAATAAGTATTTGTGAATGAATGAGTGAGTTAAAAGAAAAATAAATTAAAGGCATACAGATTGGAAAGGAAGAAGTAAAATATATGTAATCATATATGTAGAAAATCCTGAAGAGTACAGAAAAAATCCAGCAAGGTCAGAGGGTAAAAGATCAATATGCAAAAATCAACTACACTTCTAATATAGATGTGCGTGTATATAGGAGTTAGTAGACATACGTATAATTCCTAGCTCTGTCCACTGAAAGGGCCTGGAAGCAATGATACACCAGTATAATAACAATGAGCACACCTACCAATCCATCCATATCTTGGTTTCCAAACACCGCACTCAATAAAAGAAAGCAGAACTCCTTGAAGAATTAGTTGATTCCAGAGCTGGGACAGAAAAAATTAAAATTCCCAGAAAGTAAGGAAGCACTCACAAAAAAAAAAATTTAAAAAGTAGGGATGTCACAAAAAATGGTGGAATAGGGCGCTCCAAGGATCTATCCCTCCACTGAATTAACAAGTAAGCTGGAAAAAAAACCGTCAGAATCAACTTCTTTGGAACTCTGGACTCTATTCAAAAACCTACAACAACTTATAATCAGAGAATTTGAAGATAGGTCAATTGAAATTATCCAGTCTGAAGACCAGAAAAAAAAGAATGAAGAAAAATAAACAGAGCCTAAGAGATCTGTGGGATGTCATCAAGCAGACCAACAGACATACACACATGGCAGTCTCAGAAAGAGAGGAGAGAGAGAAAGGGAAGCAAGGATATGTGAAGAAACAATGGCTGAAAACGCCCAAATTGATGAAAGACATAAACCTATCCAAGAAGCTCAATGAAATCTAAGTAGGATAACTCAAAGAGATCCACACAAAGACACACTATAATCAAACTATCAAAAGACAGAGAGACTATCGAAAGCAGCAAGAAAGAAGCAATTCATCACATACTAGGAATCTGCAAAAAAACTGATGGCCTATTTTTCATTAAAAACCATGGAGGCCAGAAAGCTATGAGATGACATATTTAAAGTGCTCAGAGGAAAAAACTGTCAGTCAAGAATTCTATCCCCAGTAAAAGTATCCTCCAAAGGTTAGAGAGAAATTAATGCACTCCCAAATAAACTAAAGCTGGGGAAATTAATTGCTGGTAGAACTGCCCTTCGAGAAATGCTAAAAGGAATCTTTTAGGCTGAAATGAAAGAACACCAGACAGTAAATCAAAGCCATACTAAGAAATAAAGAACACCAGTATAGGTAACTGCATAGATAGATATAAAAGCCAGTATTATTATATTTTTGGTTTGCAACTCTTTTTTTACATGATTTAAAAGACATGCATATAACAATAATTATAAATTTATGATAATGGACAACAATGTATAAAGATATAATTTGCAACAATAATAACATAAAGAGTAAGAACAGTTGTATAAGAGCAGAATTTAGAATGCTATTGAAGTTAAGTTGTTATCAATTCAAACTGGATTGTTACAAATTTAGGATGCTAACTGGAATCCCCAGAATAATCACTAAAAAGAAACTAAAAGATATACGGAGGAAATGAGGAGGGAATCAAAATAGTACACTAGAAAAATCAATTAAACCACAAAAGAAAGCAGTAATAGAAGAATTGAGTAAACAAAAAAATAAGACATATAGAAAACAAATAGCAAAATAGCAGAATTCCTTCCTTATCAGTAATCACTTTTTAAAAATCACCACGTAAAAGGCAGAGATTACAGAACAGATTTTTTTAAAGACATGATCCAAACATATGCTGTCCACAAGAGACTCATTTTGGATTCAAAGACACAAACAGATTGAAAGTGAAAGAATGGAAAAAGATATTTCATGCATATAGTAACCAAAAGAGAGCTAGGGTGTCTATACCAATATCAGATAAAATGGATTGCAAATCAAAAACATTTACAAGAGACAAAGAAAGACATTACATATTGACAATAAGATCCACCTATCAAGAAGATGTAGTAATTTTAAACATATATGCACCAAACAACAGATATACATGAAGCAAATATATATGAAGCAAAAATGGAAAGAATTAAAGGTAGAAACAGACAGGACTTCAATATTCCACTTTATAATGGGCAGTTTCTTAAAAGTTTAAACTTACTATACAATCTACCAATTCCACTCCTAGGAATCTACCCAAGGAAACAAAAACATATGTCCACACACAAAGACTCACGTATGAATCATAGCAGCATTATTTGTAATAGCCAGAAACTAGAAACAATGACCTAGTGAATGGATAAAGAAAATAACATATTTATAAACAATGGAATAGTACTCAGTAATAAAAAGAAAAAAACTACTGAATCATGCAACAATAGGGACAAGCCTTAAAAGCATTATGCTAATAAAAGAAGCCAGACACAAAAGACCACATATCGTATGATTCCATTTATAGGAGATTTCCAGAAAAGGCAACTCTGTAGCAAAAAAGGCAGACCAGTGGTTGCCTGGGGATGGCGACAGATTTCAGGAGTGAGTATAACAGGCATAAGAGAAGTTTTGGGGCCAAAGGAAATGTTCCAAAACTGGATTTTAGTGATAGCTGCTCAAATCTATAAATTTACTAAAAATTTTTGAATTAATGCAATGGATATGTTTTATGGTATTAATATTTAAGTTATAGCTCAATAAGAAAATTGACTCACATGTTTTGATAGTTTTGGTAAAAGATATGAAGAAAACATATAGTTTTCACATTAATATGTACACTAAAGATGTGCAACACAGAGATATCTTTCTAGAATGGTTTAGATACAGTCTTCTTACAAGTAAAGATCTGGAATTAATGATAACATTTTATACCCTCCTTTCTCTCTGCCTGTACTTTTCTCTCTGTCAGATTAAATGATCCAGATCCTCAATGACAATAGTAATTCAGAGCACAAAACAAAATCTTTTAATTCAAAGATTGAACATTTGCAGTTCCAACTGTTCACCAGCAACCCTAAAAATCCATGAGCTCCAGTAATCTGTGATTTATTGAGGAACAAATTTAAATTTGTTAAAGTCTGGTGTATGGAACCCTGCTTCTTAGCTTGTGGGTGAACTTGGCTTTCCAAAGGAAAACACTTTTGTTTGTCCTCTCCAAATGTTTTGTACATAAGCTTCTATTACTGAACTTTGGCTAATGTCCACAAACATGGAAAAACTATTAGCAAAATCTTTTTTTTTTTTTTTTTTTTGGAGACAGGGTATCGCTCTGGAGTGCAGTGGCATGATCATAGCTCGCTGCAGCCTCAAACTCCTGGGCTCAGGCCATCCGACTGCCTCAGACCCCCGAGTATCTGGGATTACAGGTGAGCACCACCACACCTGGCTAATTTTTTTATTTTTTGTTGAGATGGGGTTTCACCATGTTGCCCAGGCTGTTCTCGAACTCCTGACTTCAAGCAGTCCTCCCACCTCAGCCTCCCAAAGTGCTGGCATTACAGGCATGAGCCTCCAGCCTGAGGAAAGTCACTTTTTAAAAAGAATCATTCACCCTCAAATTGCTGACTGTAGTCATTTGTCTGAAGTCTCAAAATAGCTTATCATTAATAATTGTCAAAAATATATCAATGGACACACTAGATTCTGTCTTAGATTTCCCAGCTCTCACTTGGGATTTTCACCTCGGTTTCACAAAGGAAAAGGCCCTGACGAAGCTAACAAATGATTTTCCTTCACAATTGTTCTATAAACAGAGTCTTAGTGAAGTTGAGTTTCCTGTTTATGGCCATCAGTCCGAGGTACACAAACACACAACTGAGACTGCTTTGCCGCTTATAGCAAACACTCTCACTCATGTGTGTGCATTTCTCTATGAATATCATTCAGATTAAACACATTTTCCTATACATAAATGAAGGGAAGTATAAAAGAGGTGTCAAACTGTCAATGTACAAAATCAAGATCACATATTTGGTGAATGTGTGTATTTCATTCCTTATGACTATAGTGTTTATCCTAAGCTAAACTAAACAAGGTTATATTTTCAAGACAGCCTTTCATTTCCATTTTATCATCACCTCTGTCCGACGTCTTAATAAGTAATAATATCTCTAGATTCCAAGGTAAGTAAGCATTGAAAATTAAGGCGCATAGTGTGACATATTTCAGTTGTAATTACTTTTCAATAGAATAGAATTAATTGGTGTAGTTCTCAAGTTTACCCTGCACAGTAACTGCTTTACAACTGTATCTTCACTCCACCATCCCCTCATTCAACATTTCCTGAGCACCTACACTACTCCAGGTTTTGTGCTAAGCACTGAGGATACAACTGTGAATAACACAGACAGGATTCCTGAATCACGGAACCCTCAGACAACAAAAAGCTTAATATCTTAGCAGTAACAAGTATATAAAATCTTTTTAAATGAATCTTAAGTCCAGAGAAACTACAGTGAACATTTTCACACAACAAACAAAATTCCAACTTTCTAAATGTCCTGCCTTTTGACACATGCTACCATTCCCATATCAGCATCGTTGTTATAAATTTCAAAAACAAAACAAAAAATCACTACCATAAAACCAGGTTTTATTCTACAACATAACCTTTATTGATTTATTTTTTTGCAAAATCCTCTTGGCTTAAAATTCTAAGTCCCGGCTAGCCCCAAAGTCTTATTTCTAGAAAGTTCAATGAAATAGAACCATTTTAATTAACTCTTCTCTATTTCCTATCTTGTGCTATACGTGGGCAGATTCAAGATAATCATAACTCAAATATAATCAAATGATTGATCACAGTCTCTCTTCCTTCTCCCATCCATCACTCACCACCTCTCATTTTTCTAAAAGGCAAATGTGTGCAAGCTGCTGCCAATGCTGGACTAGAATAAGTGTCTAATATTCCAACCTCTGGAACTCAGCTTCCCCTTCTCATCCCTGACATGATTCTCTCACATCAGCAATTAGTACACTTTTCCCAGCTCTCAGCTACGAAAGCAGTCAGCACTATTCAGCAGGGCTTTTGTTTACCTCGTATTTTGAGGGGAGAATAAGACATAATACCAGATAGCATTCTCTTTCTGCAGGCTACACCCTGGCCTAGAGAAAGTCTGCTGAGTGACTCAGAAAGTCACTTCCTACTCCATCGAGGACTGGGAGCCTGTGTTTAATGACCTGCATTGGAAACTCAATTAGAACAGGAAACATGATTTTTCTGGGCCTCCAGAACAGTAGTGTCAACCTATGAACACTCAATAAAAACACCTGTTGAAGAGGGTCGGCCCTTCCTGGGCACATTTGGGGGAAAGGAGACAGCCGAAGACCTTTGTGATACCTTCCTCCAACTCTACCATGATTAGAACAGTTCTCTCCAAAGTTGGGTGTGCCAGGCAATGCAGTGGAGTGCAAGAAGGAAATATTAAAGCTTCTGTTTATCCTTATTTCACTTTAAAAATGAAGAAAGTTCATGTTGCTAATATTTAATACACAAATTGACTTAGGGGCTTTCACCCAGTCCACAAATCAGCTGGTAATAAGTCCCCAAGCAGGGGTGGTGAACCTGTGGCCTTGGGGTCACATGTGGCCTTCTGGATCCTTGAGCGTGGCCTTTTGACTGAAGCCAAATTTTACAGAACAAATTCCTTTATTAAAAGGGGTGCAGAGGAGAGAAAGATGAAGCTTTTCTTGCCTCCTTTGGTGCTTAAAAAAGTACAATCCTGAACTCAGAAGGCCGCAGGTTCCCCACCCGTGCTGGAGTGTCTATCCAAGGGAGGTGCCCCCAGGCTATCGTCTCACCATGACATATGGCACTTTACATGTGCCAGGTTAAGTGGACATGTGGATTCTATGCTCCTAAATAGAAGAAAAGTCACAACCCTATATTGAAATGGGAAAACACCATGAAATTCTTTTGACCACACAGGGCTCACTGTTATTTCATGGTAAAATACTTAAAAGACCTTTTAAACTTAGAGATTAGTTACATAGTTTTTTTTTTTCTTTTTCCACAAAAATTCCAAAATTTGCTGACTTTTGCTGGGACGATGAGTGGCCACCAGTAATATACTACCCAGTAGGTATTTACAGAACAATAAAGGCACTTACTCTGTCCTATCAAAGTAAAGGTGTTTTAACAAAGTGTGTAAAAGTAAATACTGAAAAAGAGCGTTTTGAAAAATACGTTTGGAAATGTTTCCATCTTGTTGCTAAAAAGATAGAAATATGTAACTCTAAAAATACTCATATTCGAACATTTTAAAAACATGGAAACTGAATTTTCTAACACATCTTAATATTTTCCAAAACAAGACTTGAAATGAGTATTGAATCTATTGTTTAAAACATTAAAATGCAACACCTTCCTACTAGGAAGTGCTGAATAAAACTTGAAAAGTGAACAAGTACCGGCCAAGTTTCTACTTCTAAAAATTTTAGAATAATTAAGGGATGGAACAGAGATATGTGTACCATGATGTAGTGAGCTCAGACAGCATGAGACCTGTGCAGTCACATGGGACCCCACACTTTAGAAGTATCCCTCATTTAGTTTAATGCTCTGCTGGCGCCATCTTGAAATTTTTAATAATTTTTGAACAAGGGCTCCACATTTTCATTTTGCACTGTATTCCATAAATTATGCAGCTGGTTCTGGAACTCAGTAGTCAATGCAGTGCTTCCATTTCAATCTGCATATTTTTGAGGTTATCTTTTCAGCCCTGGCAACAATACTAAAATCAAGATTAATATAAAATCAATTTTGTTGTATCATAAGTGCTAAACTAAACTTGTCAAAAATAATTATACATATAATTATATTTGTATATTGTATATTTATAAATAGTTATACATAATCACAAAATACAGAAAGCAAAATTATTTGGAGGCCAGAAAAGAAAATTGAAAGTACTTTCATCGATGTTATTTTATCTTTTTAATTTCTTTTTGCATGTTTATAATATGCACGATATATTAATATGGTAACACACGCATATAATTTATAAATAAATCAGCGTATATGGCACTACATGTTCAACAACTTGTCATTTATGGCAGTGCACCGTCGTAAGAATTTCTAAAACACTAACCTAGACGCCCAAGGATAATCTTGCACTTTTGGAGCCCAAACTCCAAAATTACTCCCTCTTCAGGCAACACTTCCTATTCCTCAACAATTCTTTCCAGAAGAGGGAGGCAATTACGGCTTAGTGTAGAGGATCTTAAGTCAGGACTGGATTCCAGTTCTGCAGCCGCAGCTAAGGAAGCAGGCACGTTTCTTAACCTCCTGCCCTGACCACCTCCCAGCGCTGGTGTGCAGGTGTGTGTGCGTGCCCTGCCCGCCGCCAGGTGCTGCTTAAGCTGCGAGGCGGTGAGACTCGGATCTCAGAAAGCCATTTGTACCTCTGTCCCCTTAAGGTCTCATTCGCCCCCACGACTGGATGATGGCACCTCAGGCAGTGGGGTAAAGTGAATCTTTTCGGTGACATTGAAGTGACACTACGGTTAAAACCTCAAAGTTCTCTCTTTAAAGTACACCACAGAAGGTAACTGCTACCAACTTCTCCGAATAAGGTCGGGGGCATGAACGGTCTGGCAGGAGGCGACCCCGAAGCCTGGGTGGACTCACCGCCCAGCCGGGACGCGACCCGAGGGATGGAGGCGGACAGGGCCGACAGCCGCACGCATCCCGGGAGCGCAGCTTCGCACTTGCTCCTCTGCGTGCCCGGACCTGACACAGCCTTCGTTCAGCTGGCGTGCTGCACCCGTCCCCGCCTCGGGCGGCGCGGTGCCAGGGCAGTGCTCGGTCCCCCAGGGTCGCTCCCGGGGTCCCCGGGCCGCGCGGGGCTGGGGGCAGCCACTGGCGCGCGTGGAGAAAGGGCCCACTGCCACGGCCCCGGGCGGCTGGCCCGCGCGGGAAGGAGTCGGCGCCCCCCACCCCTGCTCTGTCCGAGGACTCACCTGGATGGTGTGGCCGCTGCCCGGGGCCATGGGGCCCCCCACTAACTTGCAGTAGAGTTCGGGCCGGGGCCGCCCGCCGCCGGGCCCGCGCTCCCCGCAGGTGGCGGTGGCCCAAATCCTCGCCGCCTGGGCCAGGTTGAAGTAGGGAGGGTGCAGGCTGAGCCCGACCCGGGCCCCGGGGTCCCGAGCTGTCGCACGCCAGTCGGGTAGCAGCAGCAGCAGCAGCAGCAGCAGCAGCGGCGGCGGCGGTGGCGGTGGCGGCGGGACGGGCCGCGGTGCCCAGCCCCGAGCGCGCGCGGCCGCCGCCATCCCGCCGCGCAGGTCCTCCCGCCTGGGCCGCCCGCGGAGGGGCGCGGGGCACCGCCGTCCGGACGGCCGCCGCTCTCGGCCCCTGTCCCCCAGACCTGCAGTGCCAGGAGCGAGAGCAGCCCCGGGTGTGGGCGGCGCCGGAGCCGCGCCCCTTACTCCACGCGCCGGGAGCCGGAGGCGTGGGGCGGCTTCTCTGCTCTGGAACCTGCCGCGGCGGGAGCAGGAACTGACAGCGCCCAGCCTCGCGCCGGCAGACGTCGTCTCTGCGGGCGCGCGGCAAACTTCGCAGGCGGAGAAGGGGATAGGCGTTCCCGGGCTCCCACCCAGGCGGCCCGAGTTGGGGGCCGGGACAGCCCGACCTTCTCAATGCCAGGGCAGAAATCAGATCGTTCTCGTCTCCACATATTCAGGGTCTGAGACCAAAGCCAGAAAAGCCAGCTACTGACCTAAGAGGGGAGGAGGCCTGCAGCGAATTTAGGAGACATAGCAAACTTCCACTATTTGCAGAACTTACATCCAAGGCATGGTTTCCCAGACAATTATTGACCCCAACATTGTGCACCTATGATCTCTGTGGCACAGTAGCCACATACTGAGCCAGGGAGTTGGGAGTGATGGAACATTTAAAAGACAGCCAATAGCGCAAGTTGTAGTTTGCCAACCTGGAAAGGTACCTCAGAGGAAATCCTTTAGTTGCCTAATCTGCTAAATTTTACAGGTAAGCTAAGTAAGAGATACAGAGGGAATTATTCCATCTGTCTTGCTGGCCTCAGGATAGAGGAGGCCAAGGTTGAGGCTTGGTCTTGTGTGCAGAACACCTCTTGCCAGAACAGATCCCACGTAAGCCCTCTAAGCAATTAGAGGAGTGCAATATTATATTTATACAAAAAAGAACTGCAAAACATCTTTGAAAGAAATTTTAAAAGACCCAAATAAACAGAAAGACATCCATGTTCACGAATTGGGAGACAATATTGTGAAGATAGCAATATTCCCTACAGTAACCTACAGATTCAACACAATCCCTATCAAAATCCCAGCTTACCTTTTAATTTTTTGTTCTTTTTTGCAGAAATTGACAAGCTGATCCTAAAATTCATGTGGAAATACAAGGCGCCCAGGATAACCAAAACAATTCTAAAAAAGAGCTAAGTCATGTGACTCCCACTTCCTGATTTCAAAACTTAATCCAACTGTAATCAAGACAGTGTGCTACTGGCATAGGGATAAGCATACATTGATAGATCAATGAAATAGAATTGACAGCCCAGAAATAAACCTTTACATTTATGGCCACTAGATTTTCAACAGGGTGCCAAGACCATTCAACAGGGAAAGAACAATCTATTCAATGAATGGTGCTGAGACAACTGAATATCCACATGCAAAAGGACCCCACCTCACACTATACGCAAAAATTAACTTAAAATGGATCAAAGACCTAAATGTAATAGCTAAAACTATGGAACTCTTCTATAAAAAGATAGGCATAAATCTTCATCTTCTTTGAATTAGCAATGATATCTTAGATATAAAATATCTAAGATATGATTTTATATCTAAGATATAATATCTTAGATATTATATCTTAGTTATGGTATCAAAAGCACAAGCAACAAAAGGAAAATTATAAATCGAACCTCATTGAATTTTAAAACTTTTATGCTTCAAAAGTCACCCAAAATCACCCTCAAGAAAGTGAAAGACAATCCAAAAAAAGGAAGAAAATATTTGCAAATCATATACCTAATTAGAGACTCTCACATCCAGAATAAAGAACTCTTACAACTCAACCATTAAAAAAATTTAATAATGGACAAAAGATTTGAATAGACATTTCTTCAAAGAAGATATAAAAACGGTCAATAAGCATGACCATAAAAAGATGCTCAACATCATTAGTCATCAGGGAAATGCAAATCAAAACCACAGTGAGACACCACTTTCACCTGTTAAGATAGCTATAATCAAAACAAGTATGTTGAGGATGTGGAAAAATTGGAGCTTTCACACGTTGCTGGTGGTAATGTAAAATGGTGCAAACACTTTGGCACCAAAGTTTAACCTCAAAAAGTTAAACATAATGTTACTATATGACCCAGCAATTCCAATCCTAAGTATACACTCAAGAGAATCGAAAACATATATCCACACAAAAAACTCATACGTGAATGCTCATAGCAGTATTATTCATAATAGCCAAAAAATGAAAATAACTCAATGTTCACCAACTGATGAATGGATAAACAAAATGTGGTATATACATACCATGGAATGTTTGTCACCCATAAAAAGGAATGAAATTCTGGTCCATGCTTACAACGTGGATGAACCTTAAAAACATTATAGTCATACTAGGTGAACGAAACCAGACACAAAAGACCACATAGTGTATAGGGAGTGACTGGTATTGGATACAAGGTTTCTTTTCAGAGTGATAAAAACATTCTGGAGTTAGATAGTAGTGATGGTTGTACAGCTCTGTGAATATACTAAAAACCACTGAATTATGCACTTTATGAGTTTATGGTATGTAAATTGTATCTTAATAACATTGTTATCAATTAGCCAGCATGGTGGCGCATGCCTGTAGTCCTAGTTACTAGGGAGGCTGAGGCAGGAGGACGGCTTGAGCCCAGGAGTCTGAGGTTGCAGTGAGCTATGATGACATCGCTGCACTCTAGCCCTGGTGACAGAGCAAGACCCTGTCTCAAAAAAACAAAAAAAGGGAAAGTTATTTAAAATGTTTGCAGAACTGAAATATATATTAAATATAAAAAATGTATATGAATGTGTGTGTGTAAAAGAAGACTCAAAGAGATTTTGAAAGTTATACGATAGGATGTTCAAGGAATGAGAAAAAGGAATTTTTTTGTTTATTTTCTCTTCTTTTTGCTTGTCTACATTTTTTAATTTTTCCAGTAATGAACATAGACTCTTGCTTTTGTCCTAGTAAGAAATTTTGATATATTCTAATAAATCAACTGAATGAGTGCCCAGCACTGCCTCTGATAGTCCTGCCCCAGGTGATATGGTCCTACTTAAATTGATGAAAGAAAATTTTTAAGAAGTCAGAAAGATTTTGCATACTTTTAAAAGTCCTTCCAGACACAAGATTATTTGAAGGAAAACATTCAACACATGGCTAAGATTCTAAACTATTTTATTCATATGCAAAAGTGAAAGCAAAACCTAAATTTAAAAAAGCTGTTCTTTGCCCAGGCTGGTAATGCTTCCACACTGCCAGCTTATTTCGCTGAGATGTTCTGATGATATCAGAAACCTCAGCAGCAGCTACGACCATCCCTGGATTCAAACCAAGGTTTCTTTCCTCACAGCACTTCACATTTTGCTATAAAAGGCAACATTTAACAGCTTGACACACAAATTTATTGTATTGTGCAATGACAATATTCTTCTTTAATGTGTTTAATCACATTCCCTAGTCAGAGGATAAGTAATATCATTGACTTCATGTTGTCGTTGCATGTTAAAAATAAGTTTGTGATGTCAAAGTACAGTAAGTGAGTTTGCCCCCTGAGAACAGCTTTTAAAGATGAAAAGCTTCATATCAAAAGGTTAATATCAAAGGTTAACATTTGCTAGTAAAGTTATCTCTCTAAAGATTATGTATCCAAAACAAACATCCAGGGAACACCTACCCTCCATGAGTGTGGATACCAGAGGTATAAAGATGAATAATGAGCACAATTATACTTTAGTGGGTGCAAGGTGGTAGGGAGAAAGGTAGTTCTGAAGTTTAAATGAAGGAATGCATAGCAAGTGCTTTTAAACATTACAGAATCAAGTATCAAGACCACTTGTGTTTTTAAGGCAAGATTGGACTGTTATGTCTTAACATGGAAAAATGATGCTTAAAGGAGTTAAATTACTTGCCTATGTTCTAAGAAAAACAGAAAAAATAAGCTGGACCCAGGACTTCTGATTCCCAGTTCGTGGTCCCAGGAGGACTCTGAGAGGACAGAGCCTCCTGGGTGAGGCTCATCTGTGGTGTGAAGGCTACAGATGTGTCCTAAGCACTGGTTTTCTTCACCCTAGAGGGGTGGGTGCAACAGACATGCATGGTTGGGTGCAAACAAACCCAAACTAACACAAGTGAAATCAGGGTTTGGCTGGCCTCCCAATATTTCAGAAGTGATTCGTGCATAGCTAGCTATGTCCTTCAGATCTTAAGAGGGAAATGCAGCTTGCCGTGCTATTGAAAAGAATGTCCCCGGAGTCAAGAACCTAGGCATGCAAGGGAGACAAACTAATTCAGTGTCTTGCAAGGGCATAGTCAACTCCATAATGTCCCTTTCGTACAGTGGTCGGCCTAATGTTATACTCATGGCTGTTGCTCCTTTTAGTCAAAACCTAGGTTTTCTCCTTCTCCTTGTCCTACCCCCTCCCCAATATGGCAGCTTTCTCCTTCTCTCCTCCCAAGTCCTCCTAGGAATATGAACTGGGATCAGAAACCCGGGTCCTGCTTATTGTTGTTATACTATTCTTCTTTAAATTGTGTTGTAAAACTACAACAACTTGCAACTGGCTTGGGTTCACTTAATAATCAGGTTGTAGAAGTTGTCCTCTTTCATCATCACTTCACAGAGAAAACAGTGACGGCATTCTAGGCCAACAGCAGAATGTAGATCACCAACAGCAACAAAAAGAATGCAAGCAAAACAGAAAAACTAATGGCATTTCTACTTATTGTGACACCATGCATCTGCTGAGGCCTCTCTCTTGAAAATCAGAAAGGACTAGACAATGAATAAAGTTCTGCTGCCCAGTTGGTTAGCTTCATTGCAAACTCTAAGATGGAAAGCATTTTTTGAAACCCACCCATTCTATTATCCAAGAAAAAAAAAAACCTTTTATTACTTTTCTACATGACCTCCTGCTTTGAAAGAGTTTCACCAACTATATTTCTTAACAAATATTTTTCCATGTTATTAAAGATCTACCTAACTGCAAACAGAGGCTTTTGATTAGCACGAGACAATTAGCATGACCACACTAACTGAAATCATTCCAGTTCAAAATGAAGAAAGTGTGCTTGCATTAGCCTATGTCGTCACACTCTAAATAAAGGCAGGGTTTCTATTAATATTAGTCATTTTGAGAACTCAGAATTACCCCTAGACCGCTGGGCGTCAGGAAGCACAAATGTACCACCACCCGCTTTTGCTTATCCATAAGGAAATCAAGGTTAAGGGACTTGCTCGATTCCTCACCACCGTAAAACGGTATCCGGAGTTCAGCCATGTGCCTGTCTCGGATTACGGTTCCGCTCCCCCTCCTCCTTTAAGTGTGGGCCTGCCTGCTCCAGGTCCCCAGATCTAAGGGCTTCTTGCAAAGTGGTGGTACTCCCTTGGCACATGGCCTGTGTCTGGTTCATCTTCTGAGGTCAGAATCTCCAGTGTTAACCAAACCAGAGTGGAATTCTTGGCCTGATTGTCTCCAGTGTTTTTGCTCACTGCAAGCAGACTCCAGCTTTGGTTGGAACCTTGACAATGGTGCCTCCCGTTAGGGCACTCCCTGGTAGTTAGCTCTGCCAAAGACCCTATAAAGAATTCACATTCCAATGGCATGAATTTCCTCTCCAGCTCTTGCTTTACACAGTCCAGTTTGGCCTTTATGTGAAATATGCAGTTGGACAGAGCAGGTAATTTTATTCATTTGTTATTAAGGAGGATTCCTTTTTCCACCCTAAGTGTGTGTTACTGCAAGCAGTAGTTCTAGGATAAAAGAAAGCCTACACCTATGTAATGGTACCTTTGCTTTACAATGACATTTTTTTCTATCAGCTCGGGGCTACCCTGCAAAGTGGGTGACAGCCATTATTCTCATTTTATGGGTGAGCAAAAATAACATAGCAAGTAATTAAATCATCTTACTCAGGCTTAGTGGAGATTTCAGAAATGGAGCCTTCATTCTCTTGACATGAAGTTAGTTAGTAATCTGGCAGACATTTTGAGTGAAAATTAGAAATCAGTCTATAAATATCCTCTTGCATCATTTTCACATTTTCCCCTTTTGGGTCACCCGATGTTTAAGAATTTGAACCCCATTGAATAGTCTCTACGCCCACGAGAGGCAGCACTAACAGGAGGATGAAAATATGTCACCACTTAGGGTCAACCACACTGTGTTTTGTTTCTGTGTCCAAAATACATCACTTCAAAGACACGCATTTTGGTAAAAACTTGCCAAACAGGCTCAATGAAGGGCTATTTAACAACATAAGCTAGAGAGTCTTTTGTGGACAAGGGCTGGCCCAAGGATGTTTTTCTGTGTCTCCTTTAAGATCTCCATAGAAGTGCCTTATACAAAGTAGCGGGTTGGTAAGTATTTGTCAAAATTCAAATTGAATTAATTTCACTTGAGCTCTAGCGTATAGGGCTAACAGACAATTTTGTAGACCATATAATCACCAAAATCCCTCATCACTTAATGCTCTTTAACAACCCTCGTAATGCTGAGGAGTTCACAGAACAAATGGAAGTGTTTATTTCAACACTTAGTTCTTCTCTTCTTCTTCTTCTTTTTTTTTTTTTTTAGAAGACAGGATCTCTCTGTCACTTGGGCTAGAGTGCAGTGGCATCATCATAGCTCACTGCAGCCTCCAATTCCTGGGCTCAACTGATCCTCCTACCTCAGCCTCCAAATAGCTAGGATTACAGGTGCACACCACCATGCCTGGCTAATTTTTTTTAAATTTTTTGTAAAGACACAGTCTTGCTATTGCCCAAGCTGGTCTTAAACTCCTGGGTTCAAGCAATCCTCCCACCTTGGCCTCCCGGAGTGCTAGGATTACAGGCGTGAGCAACTGCACCTGGCACGCACTTCTTAAGAAGGCAGTATAGATCCAACTTGCTGATTTCTATACTTTTCTACTCTAGATTTATGGAGTATTTAATTATGTTTGTGGAGCTTACCATTTATTTCTTTATCTCATTCAGTGTGTTTTTTCTAGAAGTAGATTTCAAAGAGGATTCTGGGGGTGGTGGGTTAAATAGCTAGGGCATGGTTGCTCCTAGCACGTAAAACAACTGGAAAATGAGTACACTACATGAGTGGCCCTGAGGAGGCGGGGGAAAATGGGACAGAGTCAATGGCATACCTACCAAGCATGGGTGCAGTGTAGGGTTCCATGGTATAGAGTTGATCCCAAGAAATGGCTGCCTGCCCTAAGACTACATTTCCCAGTCCTACTTGCATCTCAGTGGGGCCATATGACTAATTTTTGAGCCAATGAAATGTGACCAGAAGTGGTCCATTAAAAACCTCATGTGAGTGTTCATCCTTTATCTCTTTCCCTGCCTGTAGGCAAAGGATTCCAAGGCCTTTGGAAATGACAGATTCACAAGATAGAAGGAGCCTGGGTCCCTGAATCACCATGTGGAAGGTTGCTCCCCACACACCTGCATTGGATGGTTAAGTGAATGAGAAATAAACTTTCAATGAATTAAACCATCAAGATTTAAGGAATTATGTATTCATGTTAAAGAAATAGTGTTACCTTAATCAATACATCTGATCGAATCACTTTTGTTGTAATATTTTTGCCTATGTAGGAGCAGAAATAAGACCTTCATAATGAAGTATTCAGTGGCAAATAAGAAACCTAACAATGCCCTAAAAGGAAGCTATCACATGATGCATAATTCTTGACAAAGCTCCAGTTTTCTCATCTCACAACCTAAGTAAGCTTATTGGCTTATTTAAAAATTATGTTGGAATATTGGATTGGGTTTTCTTGGATTTAGCTGAACAGATAACATTAAACACTTATTTAGTTGAGTTGTTGCCTGCTGCTTGCTTAACACTCCTTAAAGTATTTTCCTATTGACTTTGAAGGACAAAGTCCTTATAGCTGTTGCCATTCATATGGTTCAGCAAATAAAATGACATCAAATCTATAACCTTGAAACTACCCATTATCAAAGAAATCTCTTAAAACTGTTCATCAATCAAATAAACTAATTAGGTAAAGTATTATTTTTTAAAATCTCACTGTCTGTACATCTTAATTTCTCTTTTCTCACCTCCTCAACCAAAAAATACACAGTAAAAGCAGATCCTCCACTTAGGGTATAACTCTTTTTAAAATTTTTTTTATTTTTTGTGCTTTTATTTTCAGATAGAAAATATATAACTCATATTCAAAATATATGCAATCTAGGCATGGTGGAGCAAGCCTGCAGTTCCAGCTACTCGGGAGGCTGAGGTGGGAAGATGGTTTGTGCCTTGGAGTTTGAGGCCAGCATGGGCAACATAACAAGGACCCATCTCCAATAAAATAAAATAAAATAAAATAAAATAAAATAAAATGAATGAAATGAAATGAAATGAAATGAAACTCACCTAACTATGCCCCCTTCTAGGCCAATTCATCTCCATCAGTGACACCACCAATTTGTCTAGTATCCCAGAGATGACATTTTTGAGAAAGCATCTAGCATAGCACCTAATTCATAGGTGCTTAACAATCATTAATTCACTTTTCCCTTTCCTTTCACCTATCAAACAAGAAACATGGATTTCTCATCAGCTTGTCTTTCCATAATTCCCTTATGCTTAGGTGACATTGATCACCTTTAGCCTGAATTCCCCCACTGATCTGCCCTCCTGCTACCTCCACCTTAGTTCAGACCACGCCCAGCCAGCCAGAATCATTGCCAGAGCTTCCCTGCTGCTCTCTCTGCCTCCAGTCTCTCCCTAACAGTCCATCTTGCACATCGATGGAAGAGCAGCATTGCACATGAGATCAAGATGTTGTCACCACTCCCTCCTGCCTGCTGTGTCAACCGAAGCTCTACTGCTTGGCTTTCACAGCCTCCAGATTTGGCCTTGTCTCCTAAGTGTACTTCCTTGTCCCTACTCCTAAGTACCCATCTTCTTCTCATGATCGGGGCTGCCCCTGATGTCAAATAAGCTGTCAAATTCTGCCCATTTCATTTCCTAAATAGTTCTCAAGGCAGTCTCCTCCATGCCAGTCCCATGGTCCCAGCCCTAGGATGAGACTTCATTACCTCTCACCTGAATTGTTCCGAAGTCTTCTAGCTCCCTCCAGTCTTATCCTTGTCCAATCCTGTATGGCAGCCAAGAGCCACATTTAATTTAGATTAAAAATTGAGTTCCTTAGTCACACTGGCCACGTCTCAAGTGCCTCATCATATTCAATAGAAACAAATTATAGAACATTGTGATCACTGCTGAACATTCTGTTGAACAATACTGTTCTAGATCATAAATTTGATCATATTGCTACTCTGCTTAACACCATTTAATGTTTCTTACCACTTAGGATAAAGTCTAAACTTTTAGTAGGGGAGTTATAAGTTGACCTTGGCCTTCTTTTCAGCCCTATTTCTTTCACTTGCCTGCATTGTACACATTGTACTCCGGCTTTATCAAACTATTCCCCTTTCCGCAGTGTGTCCTCACGACTTTGCACATGGCCATATCCTCTGCCAGGAATGCCCTTCTCCATCTTAGCCACTTGTATCACTCCAATCCATTCTTCCAGATTTGCCTTGGGAATTACCTTATTTGGCAGGCATGATGGTTAATTTTATGCGTCAACTTGACTGGGTTAAGGGATACTCAGATAGCTGGTAAAACATTATTCCTGGGTATGTCTGCAAGGGTGTTTCCAGAAGAGATTAGCATTTGAATCAGTAGACTTGAGTAAAGAAGATCCACCCTCACCAACGTGGGCAGGCATCTTCCAATCCACTGAGGTCCAGATAGAATAAAAATGGAAAGGAAGGGTGAATTTGCTTTCTCTCTTGAGCCAAGACATGTGACTTCTCCTGCCCTCAAACATCAGAGCTACTGGTTCTGCAGCCTTCAGACTCCAGGACCTACACCAGCGCCTCCTCACCCCCACCCCATACTCGGCCCTTTGGCCTTGAAGAGAGTTACACAATTGGCTCCCCTGCTTCTCAGACTTTCAAACTTGGACTGAATTACACGCCAGCTCCCCTGGTTCTCCAGCTTGCAGATGGCATATTGAGGGACTTTTTAGCTTCCATAATTGTGTAAGCCAATTCCTCTAATAAATCCAGGCCAGGCACAGTGGCTCATGCCTGCAATCCCAGCACTTTGGGAAGCCAAGGCAGGAGGATTCCCAGGAGTTCTAGACCAGCCTGGGTAACACAGCAAGACTTGGTCTCTACAAAAAATTTTAAAAATTGCTGGCATGGTGGCACTTGCCTGTAGTCCCATCTGCTCAAGAGGCTGAGGCAGGAGGATCACTTGAGCCCAGGAGTTCAAGGCTGCAGTGAGCTATGATTGTACCACTGCACTCCAGCCTGGGTGACAGAGTGAGACCCTGTCTCTAAAAAAATAAAATCCATGCACACACACAAACTCACAAACACACGCTTCCTATTGGTTCTGTTTCTCTAGAGTCTCTCTTATCAAGAGACTTTTGGGTCTCCATAATTGTATGAGCCAATTCCTATAATAAATCCATATACAGCCAGTCCCTGGGTTACAGATGAGATATGTTCCTGAGAACTTCTTTAGGTCAGATTTGTATGTAACTCAGATCCCTAGGAATAGCCCATATAGGCAATAATAATAATAATAATAATAACAATACTATAATGGTTTATATATGGTAATAATAATACAATGTAATACTGTAATAATAATACTCCTTTACTGCAATAATAAGGTACAGAAATTATTGTGCTGTTTCTTTTAATTCAAACAGAACATAAAAACAAACTCATACAAAAAGTTTAGATAGGAGACAGGAGGAATTTCAAAAAAGAATATTACAGGTTAACACTCAGCTAACGTTACATCAATTTCTTGCTTACTGGAAGGGGCAATTTTGAGGCAAGAAAGGTATTCTAACATTAATCGGAAAATGATGATGGAGATAGGAGGTGCTGAGTGGGAGCTAGAGAATCAGGGTTTGATTCTGTTGCTGTGGGGGTGGACCTTACCACTGAAGTTGGTTTCTTGCAAAAGGTGTCTAGGATTATTTTTACAGACTTTTTCTTTTTTTCATTGTAAATGGCCTCGTAGCATCTGATGTTCTTACTGACTGCACAGTAACCCTTTGTAAAGATCCTGCTCAATGTTAGGATCTTGCTCCTCGAACTTAGCAAATCCTGCTTCAATGAGGTGAAAGGCTTTAGCTGATTCTTTTGTTGTAAACTTTCTTGGCTCCGTAGCTGATTCTTCGTGTTCTTGTGTTCCTATCAGCTGCTTCTCTACCTACCTGTGAGACTAGCCGCTATCATCAGGATGCTGTGCCAAGGAACTGCTTATGCTACGCAGATTTGTTCACATGCGTGGAAGAAACTAGTTCCCGAATTATTAATTTAATTATTTAATTATAAATTATCCTTATGGGGAACCATAGGAGTCCATTCACAGGTATATGGAACACTGTAAGTCGGGTTGTCCATAACCTGAGGACTGTCTGCATTTATACTCTCCACCTCCATTGCAAAACAACGCATGCGAGAAAAATATATCTTTCACACCACTTTGAGAGCTTATTTGGAGATTCTAACAAGGGACCGCAGCTGCACCTATACCCTTGATGGAATAATGGTCCTTCTCTATCTGGGAAGGTCATCCTCTTTGACCAAGCATGCAGCTTCCGGAGGGACGCACATAGAGCAATGAGGGAGGAAGTGGGCACCCACCTAGTGAGCCAGATCAGCTGAATCAGCTCTGGCCATCAATGGGGTGACAGGTATCACAGCCAGATCGCCCTCACATCCATTCCACACCACTTTGCATAGTGATAATGATTCAGTAGGTGTTCAATAAATATTTACAGGTCAATCAGTTGGCTTGGTTGGTCTAATCTGGTGAGTTTATATAGCCCCACAAACCATTAAGAACATTCCCAAATACTGGTGCTATCTTACAAAACTCTGAACCATCAGGTTGCCTTATTCAGAAAAACAGAATTTGCATTGATACAATCTTTAAAATTTTTCTATTAGTATGACAGGCTATTACGTTGTGCGCCCCAAGTGAACAATGCCTCTCAGAATTATGTCCTTGTGTCGTTCCTTCCCACACTGAGTCTGGGCTTGGACATGTGACTTGCCTTGGCAAATGAGACACTAGCAAGCATGATGTAAGCAGAGGTTTAATAAGCTCTTCTCCTCTTGGAACTCTCTCTTTTGGAACTCAGACTCCATGTTGTAAGGAAGTCCAACTACTGCTAAAGAAAGAAGGTATGTAGAAAGGAGGTCCTGGAGTATGGGAGACTACACAGGACATGACAAGGTAAAGCCATCTTGGATGTTACAGTACTATTCGAACACTCAGATGATGGTTGGTGCATGACAGACCCCAAGCAAGACCAGCAGAAGAACTGCCCAACTGATCTCAACCCATATTGCTGAATCATGAACAAATGAATAGTTCTTGTTTTAAGCCACTGCTTTTGGAGATGGTCTACTGTGCAACAATAGACAACTGAAACACTCAAAATCTTGTCTCTTCTTCCTAATCACCAACATGAGCTGATAAATGTCACCTATTTGTAGGTTCTGTTTTTAAATGCCTTCATGCATTAAAAGTGAAATATAGATTTTCTGATTTGGGTGAGGAAGATTTGACTTCTAGGCATTTCTGGGAAATTGGGATTTTGGAATTTCACTTCTTTTTTTTTTTTTTCCTATGTAGTTAGTGTCTTCAAGAAGACAAAACTGAGTTTGTCTCTTGTTTTCTGTTTTTTGCTTTTTTCTTATTTTCTGGCTTTTGCTTCTGGGTAAGTATCTGGGAAAAGCAAAATTCGGTCTCTTGAGCCTCATGCCCTATTTTCCGTACTTGCCAAAATCACGTCCTTGGGACTTCATCCCAAGTTTAAAAAATGTTTGTGTGAATATGCTTTCTGCCAAGGCATCAAAAGTGGTGCCAGAAAGGACAATTCTACAAAAATAGATTTCTCCAATCTGTATCTGTGCAAATCTACAAGTCAAATATTCCTTTTGTAGTTATCTTATAAGGGTCATGGTTTTTCTCCGAAAGTGGGTTTTGATCATTTGTTAGTCTTTCAAGCATAGTCTTGGCTTTATTTTTTTTCCCTTAGTTACGAGTTACTATTTTATATTTCCTCTTTTCATTCTTTATGTACCTTTTATAGGTTGGTCTTTGAAAGAAGTATCTTTCCATTGTGTCTAAATTGGAAAAAGTGTGGTTTACCTTGAGTCAAGAAGTTTCTTTAATCGTTTCACGAGGCATTGGAAAGTCCGCTAACATGGACTAAGCAAAAAGAATAAAAAATTGATAGAAAAAGCCACAAAAGCTAGTTTTTCAGACCAATGCCAGTCCATAAACTGTTGTTGCAATGAGAAAAGCACAAAAATTGAAAGTGTTTATAAACTTTTTTAGCAATTTAATATTAAATATTGCCATGACATCCAACTATATGATCATTTTCCTCATAGCCCAGTTGTATTGTATATACAAAATACTGGTCAACATTGGATTAGAATGTATTTTAACGGTCTTTCTTCACAGATCAAGAAGCACTAGTCTAGGCCGGGTGCGGTGGCTCACGCCTGTAATCCTAGCTCTCTGGGAGGCCGAGGCGGGCGGATTGTTTGAGCTCAGGAGTTCGAAACCAGCCTGAGCAAGAGCGAGACCCCGTCTTTACTAAAAATAGAAAGAAATTAATCAGACAACTAAAAAATATATAGAAAAAATTAGCCGGGCATGGTGGCACATGCCTGTAGTCCCAGCTACTCGGGAGGCTGAGGCAGGAGGATCTCTTGAGCCTAGGAGTTTGAGGTTGCTGTGAGCTAGGATGATGCCACGGCACTCTAGCCCGGGCAACACAGTGAGACTCTGTCCCAAACAAAAGAAAAAAGAAAAAAGAAGCACTAGTCTAAAATGACCTTTCTAAATGGCCTTCCAGCCTCAGAGGTAAGGCAGCGTGGGACCCAGAAAGGGCACTCAGAGGACATTTGCTGATTACTGATTCTTGCTTGATGGATAGTTTCTAATCTCATGATGCTCTAAGATTATGGTAAGCCTTTATCATTCACACGCAGCAAATATAAAAAAATCAGTTTTGCAACTTTTTAAAAATGGCATGAAATAACCTGCCTAATTCCCTTGGCTCAGGGTGAGTAATTGCAGCTAGGTTTACACAACTCAAAAGAAACGACACATATGCTAAAGTTAAAATTAGTTTCACTTACTCCATAATAGCACCTACTGATTTAGCTGCCTCTGCACGGAGACATGGGTGTAAAGTTGTTGTTTTAACAATATGAATTCATTGTATGGACTAAATCCATGACTCATCTGTCATGAAGAATAAATGCATCATTGGGTTATCTCAGGTGAAAGCGATTCCCTATGTTTAGTACAGTACGCCATGCTCCTTGAGGAGTATATCTTCGAAATTGCTCTGTACCTTACGGCAGTGCTCCCCAAGCCTTTTGGCACCAGGAACTGGTTTCATGGTAGACAATTTTTCCACAAACAGGAGTGGGGGGAAGGCAGACCTGGGGAGGGGAGGCGGAGTTCTGCAGCCCGGTTCCCAACAGGCCATGGACCAGTTCCGATCTGCGGCCCAGGGGTTGGGGACTGCAGCCTTACACGACCTTTACTCACTCAGGTTTAAGACTAAGGAGGCCTGAGTGCATGGTAGGTATTACATCCTCAATTCTTAGGCCTCTTCCTCCCCATGGCACGTCAGCCTCAGGGAAGTCTCACTGCTGCTGGTTTTGCTCTGACATGTGCCCCAGTCCCATTATCTGGAATATTACTTCCTTCCTGTGTGAGTTTAGACAAGCCACTTAGTCTCGATGTATCTCAGATCCCTCACCTGAAACAAAAAATGAAGATAAGGATATCGTGATAGTTAAATGACATAATGTACATGAAATGTACTCCTCTGCAGGAGTAGACCTGTTGGTGGTCACTGTCATTTTCCCTTCACATGGCCCTTGCTCCCTTGACCAAGCTGTCATCACATGTTACTCTATAGTAGCTAAGCCCACAGGCTGTAAAGCTACAGACAAGAGTTCAAGTCCCAGCTTCCCTGTCTAATAGCTAGTGTGAACTTGCGATTTTAGGTAATTTATTTAACCTATTTAAGTCTCAGTTTCTTCAACCTAAGTATCCACAAATGAATGAATGGATAAAGAAAATAGACATATGTACACACACACACATAATGTGTGTGTGTACATGTGTGAGATATATACACACACACACAATGAAATATTATTCAGCCATAAAAAAGGAGATGCTGCCATTTGCAACAACATGGATGAACGTGGAGGACATTATGCAGAGTGAAATAAGCCAGACACAGAATAATAAATACTACATAATCTCATGTATACATGGAATCTAAAACAAAAGTTGAACTCATAGAAGCAGAGAGTGGAGTGGTGGTTGCCCGGAGCTGGGGTTGGGGTATGGAATGGACAGGTGTTGGTCAAAGGGTACAGAGTTTCAGTCATAAGATGAACAACTCCTGGAGATCTCAGGTACAGCACAGATGGTGATGGACACATTAATAGATTTGACTGTGGTAATCATTACACAATGTACGCATATATCAAATCATCATGATATACGCCTTGAATATATTTAATCTTCATTTGGCAATTACATTTTTTTAAAGTCTCAGTTTCTTCATGTGAAAAACGTTACCTATGGCATAAGATTTGTAAATGCTGAAGCAAGCTAGCTATTGCTATTTTTGTGTTCAGTTCCAGACACAGGTCTTGATCCATTATGTCTGAATTTCTATCCAGAAGTCTGCCTAGCTTCCCAACTTCTCAGGACCTGGAAGCTTTCTTTGCTCTTGCCATTCGTGATTGCATTTCTGCTCCCAGCAGCTGGCCTCCTTTCCTGAATGTAGCCCCCTACTGCCCAGTTTTTGACCTTGCCACTGCCTCTGGGGATGGGACGGCCTTTGAGGAGTGCTGTGGAAGCTCTCACTGTCCTAAGCTTCTCTGGTCAGCTGATCTGCCATCTGCCCCAGACCCCCTGGGACACCACACCGGCCTCTAGGCTTCTTCACTTTCCGTTCAGAGCTGCCTGGATCCCTACCTCTCAGTGAGCTGGACTCACCCCAGGATTGAGCCAGAGTGGCTTGGCCCTTAGGCCACCTGCTGAGCCCCAGCACTGACAGGGAGGACATTAGTCCCCTCCTGGGATTGGCACATCACTGTAGTGTCATAATACTGGCACCAGACCGAAGGCAGGTGTTGTAAGAACTGTTTTGTCCAGAAGCTGTGTTTGATCATGCCTCTTCTGCGAGCTTCTGCTGACGTTTCTCTTTCCAGTGCACTTGGAGTTTTGCCCTAGACCCTTCCACTTTTCGTTTACGGTTCCCTCTCCAGCCCCATTCCACTTGCTGGGGGAACCGAGGATTCTACATCTCCACGGAAGGCATTAAAGCCATCATGACCTGCACCTCTGGGACAGTGGGGAGCGGCAGGGGATCCTGTAGGAGCCCAAGGTCCCCGTTCAACTTCAAACTTTTAGACTTCCACCCTCCCACCCCTGCCACCCACCCACCAACCCGCACACACACACACACACACACGCACACACACGCACACATTATAAGTTAATTTAAAACATACACAGACACACACAAAAACGGAGGCACAGCCCCTTAGCAATAACTTTTAGGCTCCTCGGGCACCTTCTAGACCCATGTTGGAGACCAGCAATGAGAGGCATTTTCGGGGTGGAGGAGAGAAGGCTCTGTCGCCAGTGGCCTCACTTACAAGCTAGCGGCCACATGCCTTAGGTTCTTGAATAAGAGAGAACACACAAACACAGGCTCCAAATCTCATTAGAGAAAAGAGCATCGGAAACTTTGGTTCCATATTTGAGAGGCTTGTGGATCCTCAGATAATCTGTGAGAATTAATTTATTCATTCATTTATTCAAAAATACTCAGTGACCAACAACTGTATGTTAGATGCCGGACTTGGCATCGGGACTACAAAGAGAATGAGGCAAACACGGCTTCTGCCTCTTTGTGGTTCGCAGTCTGATGTTCAGTCCCACTGAGGTTCCTGTGATGCTAAACTGCTCCATGACCTCTAAGCTGTAAGAGGATCTCTCACTGAAAGAATGAGGCTCCCACCGCACTTGAGATTACACTATTTCTAAAATATAGTTTGGTATTATACATTACTATATAATTGCCAAACAGGGCCCCAAAAGTCAAATGGTAATAAAAATATTATATTCTGCATTTCAACCATGGAGGCAGGGGATCCATTTTCTCCACAAACAAAATTAAATTTTCACTCCACTCTTGCTCCTATGCAAAGCTATGAAAGAATTTCCACAGCAAGGGAGTCTTTTAGTCCATTTTCCTTAAAGACTGAACTCAGCTTTTGTGGCTTCTCTTAAATGGTTTTGGTTCAAATGAAGCAAGTGCCAACTTTGCAAATAATTGAGAACTAGATCTGTGTATACGTGTCTCCTACATTTTACCCCTTAAAAGAGTAGCAACTTGGCAGTAAAATCTAAGGACTGAGATATCAACTGGACAGAATTCAAGGTCCCCAGTACATTAAAAGATAATGCTCTGGGGTGGATACTTGGATCCCTCAGCAGAATGCTGAAGGCAGCTTCAGTTAGGAGGCACCTATGCTTGGCGCCTTCATAATAGATGTTTTTATTCACAAGGGCCAGATCAGTGACAGGGTACTTTCCAACTATTAGCCTAGATTCCCCTTAACAAACGTTAGAAGCTGAGGGAGATAAGTTACACACTAATGTTAAACATACAAATGAAAATCAAACATTTCAGGCAAAAACTAGACATCTGACCAGGGACTGAAGGCTCCTAGGGCTGGCATGTCTACACCAGTGCTTAGTCCAATGGGTCCAGATGAGACTCCCAGAAATCCTGCTGTGTACATACATAGCTCATGGCTCATCGCTGCATGTTTTAAACTGCAAAGCATTTGACGGAGCAGTGCCAAAGGCAATGGACCCAAGGGAGCACCATCCATTCCATCACTAAAGAGAAGGAAATTCAACATTTTGTTAAATCACTACGATGGATAATAAAAGCAAAATTACTAGAGCATACCAAAAACAAAGAGTAAAAAAGGCCTGGAGGGTTATTGGCTACTTGCGGGATAGTTGTGCCATTTTGTAAAGTCCCTCTACATCAATGTGGCCTTCCTTTTCCCTGGGGAAAAGGAGTAAGTACAGTGGAATCATCACATAAAGCCAAGCTAGGACCAGCATTCCATGGGTTAAGGCACCTCACCTGGGGGCAATATTCTGATGTTCCACCCAAAAGAAGAGAGAGTGCTCAGCTGGGCAAGGTGGCTCACACCTGCAATCCTCACACTTTGGGAGGCTGAGGCAGTAGGATTGCTTGAGGCCAGGAGTTCAAGACCAGCCTGAGCAAGAGTGAGATCCCATCTCTACTAAAAATAGAAAAATTAGCCGGGCATGGTGGCACACACCTGTAGTCCCAGCTACTCAGGAGGCTGAGGCAGGAAGATCACTTGAGCCCAGGAGTTTGAGGTTGCTGTGAGCTAGGCTGGCACCACAGCACTCTAGTCTGGGCAATGGAGTGAGACTCTGTCTCAAAAAAAAAAAAGAGAGAGAGAGAGAGCGCACTTCAGCGAGCAAGCAGGGGTTTACACAACTGTTATCAATTAATCAAGAACAATAGGAAAATTTTAGTAAATTTTAGTAACGATAGAAAAAATTTAGTAATTTTAGTAAGTGGTTGTCAGCTTTGGGTAATGTGGTATGAGATGTGACCAGCAGATGCCGTGACTGTGAGCCCACTCCTGCACCTCCTTTGCTGTATGGTGCGTCTCTTGGGTCTCTTGGTCTGACATAATGTTATTCTGGATTCTGTGCTTATGGAACAAACACTCCATAAACCCTTGGACAGTGGTGTTGGCTGAGGCCCCACAGGCAGAAATGGCAAACCCATATCCGGAATATGTGTTTATTCCTATGTAAAATAAATTGCTGGGACTTCTACCTTTCAGGAAAGCATCTAATATCATCAATTGGCGATCAAGTGACCAGGTGATCTCGTCAAGGGATAGCAGCATACGGCAGACTCACTATTGGTCCCTACTGTTGGCAGATTAAACATTTAGTGGCCACAGTAGATCAGACTTGGTAGGTGGGAGCCCATACTATTGGACCAATTCGTGACCTTCATCCCTGCCACCATGGCTACATCCCTCATGTGCTCATCATGCCAGCACTGGGAGGTCAATGAGAGAGGTTGGTTGATGTCAACTGCTTAAGTCATTTTGTCTGTTTGGCAGTTTAGTGCCTCTCTTGTGGTAGATGATCTTTCCTGAGCATTAACATGCAATACAAAGATCTTCATACTATGCCCACTCCCACAAGCCCACCCACATCACTCTATCCCAGAGTCCCTTCTCCCCAATCTTCCAATATCCTACTTTCCTGGGACACGACCACAACTCAAGTCACTCTCCTCTGCCCCTGAGTCATACAGTCTAACATTGGGCCATTTCTGTCTCCATACAAAGTAGATGACCATGTCCTTCCCCTGAAGTTCTGTTTTCAGGCCACTCCTCAGTGAGACTTTAGTGCAGCCACCACCTGTTTTCGGTTTACTCCATATGCTTACCTCATTCATTCATTCATTCATATGCTTACCCTCATTTTAACAAGTGGGCCATGAACCAAGCTCAAGCTTTTTCCTTCCCTGTCAGATTGTCGTAAGGGATTCCCAACACAACAGCAAGCGTGAGCTGGGGGTGAGGTGCTGGTGCCATAGTAGAGCATGACATGCTTGTGCAGGCTTGCTTATGCCTCCACTGCTGCTCAGACTTGATCCCAGATGCAACACTTCCTGCTTATGATGGATGGCTGCTGAGCCCACATCACCTCTCACAGAATCCAGCTCATGATGGAAAACTCTGGCCATATGATCACTTGATTCTCATAATCATTCCATTCTCTCCAGGGCTCAGCAGCGTCAACCTTGGGTTCTTCCTGAGCTCTACTCTCTGAATAGGGGGATGGTTTACCACTTAAGCTAACGTCAGGCTTCTCAACTTTTATAATAGGGGAGTGTCAATCGCATTCCCAGCTCTACTGATGGTTTACATGAATTACATGAATTAATTCTACACCCAAGCCAACTGTGCTCTGGGTACTAGCTGGAAGATAAACCTCAAACTCAGCTGCTCAATGAAGGAAACTCTCAGTCTGTTCTGGCTGTTATAACAAGTTATCATAAACTACGGTGGCTTTCAAATAGCAGGAATTTATTTCTTACAGTTCTAGAGGCTGGGAAGTCCACAATTAAGGTGCCTGCAGACTTGGCTTCTGGCGAAGGCTTACTCTGTGGTTCATAGATGATGCTTTCTCGTGTGTCCTTACACAGTGAAAAGGGCAAACAAGCTCCATTGTGTCTCTTCTTATAAGGGCGCTAATTTCATTCATTTTATGTCCGATCTCACTCCTGGTTTTATATTATCTTTCCTATTTTTGATTTCTCTTTGTCCCATATGTTCACATATGAAAAAAGCTCAACATCACTAATTATCAGGGAAATGTAAATTAAAACCACAATGAGATACCACCTTACCTCTGTCAGAATGGCCATTATTAAAAAGTAAAAAAAAAAAAAAAAAATAGACGCTGGTGTGGATGCAGAGAGAAAGGAATGTTTATACACTGTTGATGGGACTGCAAATTAGTACAACCTTTAAGGGAAACAGTATGGAAATTTCTCAAAGAAATAAATGTAGATATACCATGTGATCTAGCAATCCTACTACTGAATACCTGCCCAAAGGAAAAAATGTCATCTTACAAAAAAGAAACCTGGACCGAAATATTTATTGCAGCACAATTCACAATTGCAAGGATGTGGAATCAACATAAGTGCCTGTTAATGAATAGATAGAGAAAATGTGGTATATATACCATGGATACTACTAAGCCATAAAAAGGAATGAAATAATGTCTTTTGCAGCAACTTGCATGGAACTGGAGTCAATTATCCTAGGTGAAGTTATCTTGGGAATGGAAAAACAAACACCTCATGTACTCACTAATAAGGCACAAAGAGATGTAAAGGTCATTGGAATCCAAGAAGGGGGGAGGGTGGGAGAGGGTGTGGGATAAATATTTACCTATCAGGCACAGTGAACACTATCCTGGTGACAGGCACCCTAAAAGCCCCTACTCAAGCATTATCCATGTAACAAAAACATTTGTACCTCCCTTAACATTTTGAAATAAAATTAAAATTAAAAATTAAGACATTTTTAAAACGAAAAATCCCAAACAATAATTTAACCAGCCTGGATAGAAGTATGAAACTGGCATAGCAATTCTGAAAAGCAATTGTACATATGAATTAGTAGCCTTCACAATTCATATGTTTTGACTCTGGAATTCTAGAAATTTAGCCTCAGAAAATAATCAGAAATGTGGATAACATTTAAATATAAAATAATTGCAACATTTTTAATAACAAAAATGAAAATCTACTTAAAGTACTTATAAAAGGAAAAAGGTTGAATAAATTATAGTATACTCAATTTAAATATAGCCATTAAAAGAAGGATTTTCAAAGGAATTTTAATGCCAGGAGAAAATGCTCACATTATCATGTTTAGCAAAAGGGCAAAATACACATGATTCCCATTATGTTACTATACAATCTTAAAAAAGATTGTGGATATCTTTAGCAAGTAATAACTCCAGGAATTTGCATTACAGGTTATTTTTGTCTTCTACTTTATTTTTTTCTTTTTGTTATTCTGGATTTGTAATTTGAAAAAAAAAATAAATAAATTTGACTAGGCTAAAACTTCCACCCTAAGAATTTTTAGTAAGTAGACAACGAGGTAGGGATATTGCCTATCAAAGGGAATAGTCAATGTCTATGCATATCCCTTGGATCTGGTGTTCCAGTCCCTTCTTTTAGCTCCGTTGGCAATTTATTTATTCTGAGGGATATTGTGAGAAAAGTCAGTCTCAGGTGCTCAGTCTTTCAATCCCTGCTTGGCCACATAAGAATGGGCCTTGGGCCTAGAACACTTCCTTACCAAGAGATAGAGTCCTCACGGCCTGCGCTGGACTTATTACCTTATGTGGGAATATTGTTCCCTGTTTCAAATTCAATCTGCACTTCTTTTTTTTAATTTCAAAACATTAAGAAGGTACAAATGTTTTCATTACATGGATACCTTTTATAATACTTAAGTTGGGGGGCTTTAAGTGTGCCCATCACCTGAATGGTGTTCATTGCACCTGACAGGGAGGTTTTTACCTCTCCCCTCCTGCCCCATCCCCCTTCTTTATTTTCTATGACATTTAACATCCCTTTGTGCCCATGTGTGCCCACTGATTAGCTCCCAATTATTAGAAAGTACATGTGGTGTTTGTTTTTCCATTCCTGAGGTACTTTGCTTAGGATAATGGTCTCTAATTCCATCCAAGTTGCTATAAAAGACATAATTTTATTCCTTTTTATGGCTGAGTAGTACTCCATGGTGTGTGTGTGTGTGTGTGTGTGTGTGTGTGTGTATACACCCCACATTTTCTTAATCCACTCATGAATTGATGGGCACTTAGATTGACTCCATATCTTTGCAATTGTGAATTGTGCTACAATAAACATTCAAGTGCAGGTGTTTTTTATAAAATGACTTCCTTTGGGTAGGTATCCGGTAATCAAATTGCTGGGTCAAATGGTAAATCTCCATTTATTTCTCTGGGGAATCTCCATACTGTTTTCCAGAGAGGATGTACTAATTTGCAGCCCCACCAGCAGTGTATGATGTGTACTTCTTGTTACCCTCTGTCAGCTGCCAGGAGGAGCCTGCTGGCCACAGGGAACCGATGTCCACTGCTGAAGCTGATCTTGTTATCTCTTCTCTGTATGAGTAAAGCATTGTTCCACCTAGGGCTTGACTGTGTTGTTTTCCTTGGTGATTCCAATACTAAGACACACTGGAAAGAAGTGCTTGGACTTCTCCTCCTGATAATAGGCAGCAGGTACCACTTGCTGGACAAATATTCTCCATAATCCTACAGTTGTAAAATGCAGAAGAGATAATTTTGTTCTGACATTAATTCAATAAACTTTTGCCTACAAACCTGGGAATACAGCACAGTGGAGAGAGCAGGGGCTTTACTCTCAATTCACCTGGGTTCAAATCCCACTTTCTTACTTTCAATCCCTGTGATCGGAAACAAGTTTCTTACTCACTCTGAGTCTCAGTTTCTTCATTAGTAATAGCTTTCACCTATTTGTGGGTTAGAAAGAGGATAAAATTCGGTGACACATTCAAAATCCCAGCACAGAGTGGACATTAGTTACTGTAGATTAAATTCCTAACCAATCACTTCCATTCTCACCCTGTGTGAGAATACTTTCAGTGGAAACTAGTGGAGAAACTAACTGAAAGTGGCTTAAGCAACAAGAAGTCCAGGGGTGGGGCAGCCTTGATTGGTGAACTCAGGGACTTAGGGGCACCATGTGCTCTGCCATCTTCAGGCGATAGTTTTCCTCATGGTCACAAGGTTGCTGCAGCAACTCCAGGCATCATATTTGTACAGGACAGTGTTCCAAGGAAGAAAAGGCCATCTCCTCCTGGGTATATCTTAGAATTGAGGAAACCTTTCTCAGAAGCTGCCAGCACATCTCCTCTTATGACTCAGAGATCAGAATTTTTCACACTCCCATGCCTAATGCAAGCCCTATCACCAGCCTAGACCAAAGGGCTTTGGACAGATCAAAAGGCTGGCCTCCCCTTAAGTGCATCTCCAGGGGGAGTATGGTAGATTCCTGAGCAAAACTGCAGTTCTGATAGGGAAAGGAAGAGGGTAGTGGGCGTTGGGGTAGATGACTCAGTGCCATGTCCGCTACACTCTCCACTGCAGGGAGGCTGGTCTAGGGTAAATTCTAATACGTAAGGAGAGACTGAGCTAACCAGCTGGGAGATGTAGGGTGGGAAAGTAGGCAGAGAATGAAGACAGACAAGATGTCCAGGATAGATGGCCTCTTAGTTGGGGTAAAGGGGCCTGATGACAAAAAGGGAGGTAGAAGGCTCAGTAGACCAGATTGACCTATTTCATACTTCTGTCTACGGCACGTCCTGTTGGAACATTAACTGGGACAGTGCAAAATCAAGGCCAAACACGTTACGGCCTGTGCTGGTGTGAACAGAAGGTGATATGATTGCGGCCTCATTTGAGATGAACATGGATGTTCACGCATTTGAGTAATGCATGTCCGTGAATAGGAGTGGTGGGCATTCTGACAGTGCAGATTTGGAGAACACAATTCCGAGTCTTTTACTAATTCAATGATTAATAATTTTTGACCATCTACCATATTCCCAGCTATAAACTAGCCCCTGGAGAAAACAAAAGATATGTAAGACACAGGGCCTGGCCTTAAAGCATTTAAACTCTGCTAAAGGAGTCAGAAGTAACAGAAGTAGAGTCGAGAGCAATACCAGACCCTGTGGAATCAGGGCTGAGAGATGCAGTGCAGAGCGGAACTGCAGCAGGAGCCTGGCAAAGCTGACGGGGAGATGCCTGAGGGCTGGGGTGGAGGAAGGGGAACCTGAGTGGGGGTAACACCCTGGGCAGGTCAGGGTTTGACTCAGCATGGGCAGGAGTGAGAGAAGAGAGACCCACAGGGATAGGAAGGTGGTGATAAGGGAAGGGTGACAAGGATGGAGAGGCTCTGTTGGGATGGGGAGAAAATTTTTGGATAGGGAAAGTGGGCCATGCTGATTTCATCTCACGTCAGGTCCAGTGGGGTCACTATTAAAGTTTGGAGTGGGCCGTTTTAGAAACATTTGCCTGGCTGTGATCATGAGGGCTTTGTTCTGCTTGGGACCATTTTTGACCAAGATGAGCTTAGCCAGGTGTGTGGGACGGTGTGTCAGGCACATTCTTTCTGGAGAGTGACAAGACTTTTACCAGCACCCTGGCCAGAGACTCTGCCAAAAGCAATTTTGAGCGCAAGTGTGGTCGTGGAAAGGAAAGGAAACGGGAGTTGGAGCCAGACAGACTTAATTAAAGGCCTAGCCCTATTACTCATTAGCAAATTACTCTAATCTCTCAGAACTTTCATTTTTTCAGCTGTGGAATGGGAATAATACCCACCTCATAGGATATTTATAAGGAAAACACCTGGTACCTAGCAAGCACGCAAAATATGAGTTATTTCTCTTCCCCCTTTTGTTTACCGAAAGTGTTAAAATAAAACCCACCATGCTTGATCTTACATAATAATGTTCAGTGTTAGACAATTTAAACATTGTCTCATCTACAGACACCCAAGGCAAGAAAAATTTGGGGGTCTTTCTTGATTTAAAAATTGGAATTTTCTATAAAAGTTCAGAATGTTTTTATTTTAAAATTGTTTTAAGCACAAACACAAGTTACAAAGAATAAACATTTATTTTCATTAGCTTTTATTTATAGTTGTACTTTTTTTACCTTTTGAATTAAATATTCATTACAAATTCAATTGAGAAGAGGGAAGGAGAGACAAACAGGTGAGTAGGAGAATGAATGAGTGTGAGGGGGTGAGACATCTGCTTTTTAATTTACCATTTACATTTTCTAAAAAGGCTATTGTTGCCTTTTATACTTAAAACTCTCCTGGTTTTATTTCCCCAAACCCAGAGGAGGTGGTGGCTGGTGTAGTAATGAGGAGGAGGGATGTAAGTATATTTCAAAATTTGCCTTTCTCCTTCAAAAAGGAAAATATCACTTATTACCCGTGCAATCAAAAGGCTTGTTTTGTGGACCTTTTCCCCCAGGGGAGGGGGGTGAGAATCAGATTCTTAGAAAAGAAAAGGAAGGGAAAGAGAAGAAAAGAAAACAGAGAAAGAAAAAAATAAAAACGGCTATTTGAAACAGTGGTGGGGTGATGGATGAATTTTTTACTTCATTTACATCGTTGCAATGAAGCATCATTCGTGCTGTGATAAAGGCTGAGAGTCCTCTGGAGCAGACCAGGCTCTTTGGGAGGATGTGTGTGGGGTCTGCGTGAGTGTGGGTGTGTGGACGTGAGCGTGGAGAGCCTTGTGTGTGAAAGCTGTGTGTGAGGAATGTGGAGACTGCACAGTGTGTGTGGAATTTGGAGAGAGAGAGAGTGTGTGTGTGTGTGTGTGTGTGTGTGTGGATGTGTTGAACCTGTATGTGTGTGGAGTTTGGAGAGTGTGTGTGTGTGTGTGTGTGTGTGTGTGGATGTGTTGAACCTGTATGTGTGTGGAGAGTGGGGGGGGGATGCGTAAGCGGGTGTGTGGAAGCTGAATGTGTGTGGAGTTTGGAGAGTGTGTGTGTGTGTGTGGACGTGTAAGTGGGTGTGTGGACGTGCCTGTGGAGAGCTCTGTGCGTGCGGAGCGTAGAGCGCGCACAGAGCGCGCGGAGTTCGGAGTGTGCGTGTGCGCGCGCAGTGTGAAGCGTGCCGGCGGCACCCTTGGCGGTGTGCGCGCGCGCGAGCGGAGCGCACCGCCGGCCCGGAGCCCGCTGACCAGGCGCGCCGCCCGCCCGGCCCTGTCTGCGGCGGCTGCGGCTGCCGGCCGGGCGGCGGGAGCGCGCGGCGCCGCGGAGGCCGCCCCTCTGCCGAAGGCGGCGGGAGAGGAGAGGGCCCGGGAGGACCAGGCGCCGGGGGCGGCCGCGGACATGTGCAGGATGTCCTTCAAGGTAAGTGCACGGGGGTCCAGGCTCGGGCGCCGACCCGCTGCGGCGGGGCCCGCACCCAGCGCCCGCCCGGAGCCTCTGCCGCGGGGCAGTAGGGTGCGGTGGGGCGTCGCACACTGTCCCCCGCCGCCCCCGCCCCCAGCTGCGGGCCGGACGAAGGAGGAAGCGGCGGGGCTGAGATGCGTCCTGTGGGTTTGTGGTTTGTTTGTTTCTGCTTCGCTTGAAAGGCTTTCCGCACTTACGGCTGCGGGTCTGGCGAGCCTGTCCCCGCGACGGGGCGGCGGGGACTGTCGCCCGGGTAACAGGCGGGGGTGGGGACGAAGCCCGCGGTCAGCGCTTTCCTGCAGCCGCAGGATTCCCCGAGCCTGTCCCTCTGCGTCCTCCTTCTGGAAAGCCGGCAGCACCCACTGCTGCCCCCCCTCTCCAGAGGACTTTTTCTGGACAGTGAAACTGAGCGACCAGCAGAGTGGAGCTGCAATTGATTACCAGGCTTCAGTGTCCAAAGGAGTCTCGTCTTAAGAGTTTATTAAATCATTCCATTTAATACCCACATTTTAGGATGAAAGTGAGGTTAATTGATTTATCGATTGAAAGGTTTTAATAACAATAACAGTTAAAATGTACCGAGCAGTTAGAATGTGCCCGACTATGAACCAAGGGCATCGTGTGCATGGTGTGAATCCTCGGGAAGGCCTATGTGCTGGTGCTCTTCGTGGCCCTACTTTCTTGAAGAAATGAGAAAACTAAGGCATAGAGCAGTTCATTCCCCTGCGGCCTCGCAGCCAGTAAATTAATGGTATTAAGACTGAATCGCATGTGTGTGACTCCCAAGCCACCGTAATCCTATCGCTCACGTAAGGGGAGGAATGGCGTGACGAGATGTGCAAGTTAGAAAGATCCTGGTCTACAGTTTGGAGAAGAGGATGGCACTGGGAGACCAGTCAGGAGGATGTTGTGGTCATCTTGTTAAGAAATAGTACTTAGGCCAAGCCCCGTGGCTCACGCCTGTACTCTTAGCTCTTCGGGAAGCTGAAGTGGATCGCTTGAACCCAGGAGTTTCAGACCAGGAGTTCTGAGACCAGCCTGAGCAACATAGTGAGACCCCATCTCTACAAAAAGTAGAAAAATTAGCTGGACCTGGTGGCAAGCACCTGTAGTCCCACGGAGGCTGAGACAGAAGAATCACTTGAGCCCAGGAGTTCAAGGCTGGAGTGAGCTATGATGATGCCACTGTACTCTAGCCTGGGCAATAGAGGGAGACCCTGTCTCAAAAACAAAGAAAGACACTCTTGGAGGCCAAGGCGGGTGGATTATTTGAGCTCAGGAGTTTGAGACCAGCCTGAGCAAGAGTGAGATCCCGTCTCTACTAAAAATAGAAAGAAATTAGCTGGGAAACTAAAAATATATAGAAAAAATCAGCTGGGCATGGTAGCGCAGGCCTGTAGCCCCAGCTACTCGGGAGGCTGAGGCAGGAGGATTGCTTGAGCCCAGGAGTTTGAGGTTGCTGTGAGCTAGGCTGACGCCACAGCACTCTAGCCCGGGCAACAGAGTGAGACAGAGTGAGACTCTGTCAAAAAAAAAAAAAAAAAAAAAGAAAGAAGAAAAGAAAAAAAAAAAAGAAAAGAGACAAGAAAAAAAGAGAGACAGAAAGAAAAAGAAAGAGTACTGGACCAGGGCATAGGTGGTGATCAGAGCAGACAAAAGTGAATGACTTAAAAATTTTTTAATCAACAGAATTCAGTGATTGGTGTTATCACTGAATAGGGAAGGCAAGAGAGGTGACAATTAAAGTGTTTGGTTTGGGATAAAGTTTGAGGATGGATAGGAATTCAATCAGTGGTGCTGATTGACAGATATACAAACTGGAAACCCAGGAGGGAAGTCTAGGCAGCAGATAGAGCTGAGAGTTAGGAGTCCAGAGCCTTAAGTGATAAGCGAACCCATGGGAATGAATGTGACTGCCCAGTGGGACCATGTAAGGGTGGAAAATTAGGGGACTGAGGACCAAACTTTTTGTCCTCAGATTTAAGAATGAAATGTCCAAGATTTAAGAATGAACAGAATAAGAGCCGGGCGCGGTGGCTGACGCCTGTAATCCTAGCACTCTGAGGCCGAGGCGGGCGGATCGTTTGAACTCAGGAGTTCGAGACCAGCCTGAGCAAGAGCGAGACCCCATTTCTACTAAAAATAGAAAGAAATTGGACAAACAACTAAAAATAGAAAAAATTAGCTGGGCATGGTAGTGCGTGCCTATAGTCCCAGCTACTTGGGAGGCTGAGGCAGTAGGATCGTTTGAGCCCAGGAGTTTGAGGTTGCTGTGAGCTAGGCTGACTCTGCGGCACTCTAGCCCTGGCAGTAGAGTGAGACTCTGTCTCAGAAAAAAAAACAGAATAAGAGAAACCCGCTGAAAAAACAGAGAAGGAACATCTAGAGATGTATGAGAAAACCCAGAAGCATGTGCTGTCACTTATGCCAAAAATCTCCAGTATTTCCACGGAGACGAAGAGGGCCTTGCTGTTAAATACCGCAGGGAAATCAAACAAGAATCGAAAGTCCTTTGTTGGATTTAGTAACAGAACAGCCACTGGTGACCTTGTCAAGAGCAGTTTCAGTGAAGTGTTAGGTTCAGGAGCTAGATTACAATAGCTTGAAAAGACAGTGTATGCAATCCACAAGTGCAGAGAACTCTTTTAAGAAAATTGAAATTCTGAAAGAAAGGGGGGTTTTTAAAAAGGCAGTGGCTGCAGCAGAGATCTGGAATTGACCATGGGTTTGTTTGTTTTGAAACAGTAGAGACCTGAATCCCAGCACTTTGGGAGGCCAACGCAGGAGGATTGCATGAGGCCAGGAGTTCAAGACTACCCTGGGCAACGTAGTGAGACCCCCTTCTCTATAAAAATTGTAAAAATTAGCTGAGCATGGTGGCACAGCTTCTTGGGAGACTGAGGCAGGAAGATTGCTTGAGCCCAGGAGTTTGAGATTATAGTGGACTATGATTACATCTCTGCACTCCAACCTGGTGACTGAGTGAGATCCTGTCTCTAAAAAAATAGCTTAACACATTAACTGCCATTTAACTCACTCTAGTTTTGATCCCAGAGCCATGTGAAGCATATATAAAATCTTACTTGTTGATGTTCTTATTCTTACAATTAATATTGACAATTTAATTCTAAAAATGTGGATTAAATTAATAAAGTCAAATTTCATTTTTATATTTATGTTTACCTTTAAATTACACTCAAAGTGTTTATTTTATTTTCGTAGTGAAACACTGTGGCCCCAAGGAAAAGTTTCTGGTTTTTTTGTGTGGCAGTCCATGTGTTGATAAATAAATAGATAAAGTAAAATGGTAGAGGCTTACGCATCTTTAAATGATGATAGATAGTTCAACAATAAAAAGACAAATAACTGAATTTTAAATAGGGGAAGGATCTGAATAGACATTTCTCCCAAGAAGTTGTACAAATGGCCAGCATGCACCTAAAAAAATGTTCAACATCTTTAGCCATCAGAGAAATGCAAATCAAAAACACAATGAGATACCACTTTACACCCACTAGGATGACTTAAATCAACAAAACAGACAATGACAAATGTTGGCTAGGATGTGGAAAAACTGGAACAATCACACATTGCTGATAGCGATGTACAGTGATGCAGTCATTTTCAAAAACAGCCTAGTCTTTCTTCAAAAAGTTAAATAGAGTTACCTTATGACCCAGCAATTCCACTCCTAGGTAAATGCCCAAGAGAAACGAAGACATACGTTCTCACAAAAATTTATACACAAATATTCATAGCATATTATAATAGCCAGAAAGTAGAAACGATCCCAATGTCCATCAACTGATGATAAACAAAATGCATTATGCATTGTAAATATAGATTGAGAGACTTAATCAACAGATATTTGTTTCTCAACAGTTCTAGAGGATGAGAAGTCCAAGATCAAGGTGCCAGAAGATTCGGTATCTGGTGAGAGCCCTTTTCCTGGCTTGTAGATGGCCGCCTGCTCCGTTTCCTTATATGAAGGAGAGAAAGACCTGGTGTCTCATCCTCTTCTTATAAGGACACTAATTCCATCTCGGGGGCTCCACTCTCATGGACCTCATCTAAACCTAATTAATTTCCAACGACCCTCCCTCCTAATACTATCATATTGGGGGTTAGGGATTCAACATATGCAGTTTGGGGGGTGGAGAGGACACAGACATTCAATCCATAACATTCTGCCCCTGGCCCCCTTGGATGTCCTTCTTTCATGCAAAATATATTCATTCCATCCCAGCAGCCTCAAAAGTCTTAACTTGTTCCAGCATCAACTCTAAAGTCTAAAGTACAAAGCCTCATCTAAATGTCATCTAAATCAGATATGGGTGAGACTCAAGGTACCATTCAGCCTGAGGCAAATTCCTCTCTAGCTGTGAGCCTGTGAAATCAAATCAAAAACAAGTTATGTGTTTCCAAAATACAATGGTGGGATAGGCATAGGAGATAGACCTTTCTATTCCAAAGGGCAAAATTGGAAAGAAGAAAGGGGTGATGGGTCCCAAGCAAGTCCAACACATAGCAAGGTAAATACCATTAGATCTTAAAGCTCAAGAATAGTTCTCATTGGTTCACTGCTCTGTCTTTGGGACTCACTGGAGTTGTGGCCCTGCTTTCTGGACCACTTTAGGCAGGGATCTCGCCCTCAAGAAATTGTTGTGTAGCGCTTCAACATGTGAATTTTGAGGGGAACACGAACATTAATTTCATAACATGGTATATCCATACCATGGAATATCATTCAGCCGTGAAAAGGGAATGAAGCACTGATAAATGCTACAATGTAGATGAACCTTGAAAACATTATGTTAATGAAGGGAGCCAGACACAATAGGCCACAGATTGTATGATTCCACTTATGTGAAATGTCCAAAATAGGCAAATCCACAGAGAAAGTAGATTAGTGGTTGCCAGGGACCAGGGAAGAGGAGGGGATGGTGAGTGATCGTTAATGGGTACGGAGTTTCTGGGGTGATAAAAATGTTCTGGAAGATAATGTTATGGTTGCACAACCTTATGAATATACCAAAAACCACTGGATTGTATGCTTTGAAGGGATGGATTTTATATATGTGGATTATATCTCAATAAAAAGATATTCTTAAATGATGGTAGGGAGTGTTGAGAAGGCTTGGGAGTAGAGGGAATGATTGAGCTGAGTCAGTGACTGAATTTCTCTGGGGCGAAGGGACAGTGAGCCTGAGCAGGGCTCCTCTAGCTGAAGGGATTAGCTAGAACAGTGGGGGGAAATCATCTGGGGGGGGGGGGGGGTAAAAGGACAGGAGGTGAGGTCAAGTGTTGATGTTTTGTAAAGGAAAAGCCAGGATGAGATCGGGATTGGGGTGGGTAAAAAGGAATCTGCCAAGCCAGGTGCCAGAATTTTCACTGAATAAGGAAGAATGATCAGGAGGTGACAACTGTTAGGTGAGAACTGTTAGATAAGAAGGTACGATAGTCTGCATCTTGAAGGAGCAGAGATTTGTACACCTGAATGGAGGGGCAGTGGCCTGGAAGTCAGGTGGGCCCATTCCCTCCACAGTGCTGGCGTGGGAGAAGGCCCTGCTCCCACCAGGAAGGGATGCTGGGGAGACTGAGGCGGGGCAGAGGAGGAGTGCTCTGTGCCAGGTTAAGGATGAAGAGTAGTTGGTTTACCATGAAAGAGGTAAGGTTTGGGGGAGGGAAGCAGAGTCCCATGCCAGTCTAAGACTTGCCTTCGTAATATTCTTTCATCCACTTCATGTCATATCAAACGTATTAAAATGCACTCATAGCCCACAATAATAAACAAGACTTTTTTTTTTTGGAGACAGGGCCTCACTCTGCCAGGGCTAGAGGGCAGTGGCAAGTACAGTGGCTCACTGTAACCTTGAACTCCTGGGCTCAAGCAGTCCTCCCACCTCAGCCTCCTGAGAAGCTGGGACTACAGGCACATGCTACCATGCCTGGCTAATTTTTTATTTTTCATGGAGACAGGTTCTCCCTGTGTCGTTCAGGCTGGTCTTGAACTCCTGACCTCAAGGGATCTTCCTGCTTCGGCCTCCCAGAGTGCTAGGATTACAAGTGTGAGCCACTGTGCCTGGCCAAGACAGACTTTTTATTGCAAAATTGTTTAAAGGATCTTATAGTATTTCTTCTAAAACTGTTTAGGTATGAATAACTTAGATGATAAATTATTTTCATGTGTCATCAACATTTTCTGAATACCAAATTTAGTAATTAATAAGTTGACAAGATGTTATGTTTGGTAGCTATTTAATTGAATATTTATTAACTTTGATTTGGGAGCCATAGCTTAACTTTTTCATTTTCATAGGCTGATGAAAGGCTCATGGCTTCTGGGCTGTGGACCTCTGGAGCCTGGGTGTAACGAGGCCCAGCGTTGTTGGGCAAGTCTGTGGGATAATAGACAACAGCGTTATAAATCACAGTTAGGCCTGCTCGAGAGTCACTGTCTGTGGGCTATTTGCATTTGAACCACAGGGACCCCTGGCATCTACTTCGTATGGTTTTTCCATCATGCTGTTAGCAGTCGCTTCTCACTGGTTTGCCTCCAGCAAACTTCCTTTAACAATTGGCCACTCCCAGTTTTTTCTGGTTGGGAAAACAGACACATATTTATTAGAATTATTTTTTAAAGTAAAAGCAAATTCAGAGTGCAGGTCTGAGCCTTTTTTGTGAAATAAAGTTCATGGATTTCTGTACATTGACTTTTGACTTTGTAACAGCTACTTCAACTACTCGGGACTTGCTCTCTAAGGCTGAAGGTGCCAAAAGCCTAATTGTGTTAGCCCTAACACAGTTGGGGGTGGGGAGGCTACCATAGTAGATGAGATATCCATAGCTAGATAATCAAAACTATCTGGGTGTTTATTCTCCCGTATCTTACCCAAGAAGCCAAAGCATCTCAGTACCATGTTTCATTTTAGTGATAGAAGCCAGTCCCTCCTGGGCCAGAAGTACAAGAACCTGTATGCATCATCCTTGCTGTGAGAGTATGTCAATTATCTCATGGTTAACTCCAGTTCACCAACCAGCTTAAATTATTTGGATGAGCCACAGGAAAGTAAATTGACAAAACCATATATGTTTTCTTAACGACTTTAAGATACAAATCACATACCATATAATTCACGGATTTAAAGTGTTCATTTCAGTGGTTTGTAGTATTTTCACAGAGTTGTGCAACCATCAGCACAATCAATTTTAGAACCTGGGCAGGGCACAGTGACTCACACCTGTAATCCCAGCACTTTGGGAAGCTGAGGCCAGATGATGACTTAAACCCAGGAGTTCGAGGTTTGCAGTTAGCTGTGATCACTCTACTGTACTCCAGCCTGGGCAACAGAGGGAGACCTTGTTTCTAAAAAAATTCGAAAAATAAAAAATTTTTAGAACCTTTTAATTACCCCAAAAACAAACCTCATACCCATTAGCAGGCATATTAATATTTACCTCCAAACCTCCCAGCTTTAAAGAACTGTTAACCTACTTTTTATCTCTATAGATTTGCCTATTCTAGATGTATATGTTTTAAACAGACTTTAAACATGGTCTTGAGTTCTGAATTTAAAAATGCCAGTGTTGTATGGGCTTACCTCTAAGGCAGAATGCCCAGGGCAAATCACTTTTTCTCTTCAGTTTTCTATCACTTGTGGAAGTGTAATGATGGTGACAATACAGTATTTAGACTTAACTAAACATTCTGAAAATTTCAAATATTTGCACAAAGTGGGAAAATGGATCAGAATAGTTAGTGATATTTCAAAAACATCCTTCTACATATGGCTTCTTAAGTCATCATTATATCTTTGTGTGGCCTCTAATATCACAGAAATTCATTATTGGATAAAGCTAATATTTTCATGATTGGAATGCACAATCGAAATCCACATTACACTAAACCCTTTTCTAAACTAATAGTTGAAATCTCTACCTCCTGTTAGCTTTTCCTCAGAGTTCCAGTTCTGTACCAGTAACAGCTTCCCTTCTTGTTTCCTCTCTCCTTCCTTCCTGTACAATTTCTAGTAGCGTGCTGATGAGCAGTGTATTAGCCAAAATTCTGGCAGTAAAGTAGGGGATGGAGAGATTTAGAGAGAGAAGAAAATATGGCAAATGTGGAGGTTTACACTCAATTTTTCTCACAAAATGTAAGATATAAGATCTTGGGCTCTGGATCCAAAGACTTGCGTTTGAATCCTGGGTCTGTTACTTGGATGAGCCAAGATCCTAACTGCTTAACCTTGAGTAATTCACTTCTGTACTCAGTTTCCTCAGCTTAAAAGTGGGAATAATTATAATATTGTCATGTGTCACTTAACGACAGTGATATGTTCTGAGAAATGCATTGTTAGGCAATTTTTTTGTTGTCTGAGCATCAGAAAGGTTACTTACAGAGACCTACATGGCACAGCTACTCCTCATCTAGGGTTTATATATATATAAACATGGTATAGCCAATTGCTCCCAAGCCACAGGCCTATACAGTGTGTTAGTGTCCTGAATACTGTAGGTAACTGTAACACAATGGTATTTGTGTATCTAAACATACCTAAACATGGAAAGGGTATGACAAAAATACTGTACTATAATCTTACAATAACAACTGACTGTTATTCTTACCTGAAACCTAGTTCTTTATTGAGCCCTCAGTCCAGCAATATGATCCAAGTAATTAAGAAAAGTAATATTAAAAAACTACATTTTCTCTTCTTTCACCCCTTCCTTAACAAACAGCAAGGCAAAGAATGAGCAGTCATTGAAAGTTAAATATATGTTGGCCCAAGAGTAGGACAAGACACCTCCTCTCATCACCTCATTGTCCCAAGAATTTTGTTCTAAAATTGGATTTCGTGGTATCGTGGCTACATGAATGTCTTTGTTTTTTGGAGATGCAGTCTAATGTATTTAAGACTGAAGGCTTTGTGGAAATTCATCAAGTGGTACACTTGTTATTTGTGTACTTTTTTGTATGTATGTTATATATGTCAATTAAAAGTTTATTTAGCCGGGCGCGGTGGCTCACGCCTGTAATCCTAGCACTCTGGGAGGCCGAGGCGGGCGGATCGTTCTGAGCTCAGGAGTTCGAGACCAGCCCGAGCAAGAGCGAGACCCCGTCTCTACCAAAAATAGAAAGAAATTAATTGGACAGCTAAAAATATATATAGAAAAAATTAGCCGGGCATGGTGGCACATGCCTGTAGTCCCAGCTACTTGGGAGGCTGAGACAGTAGGA